>JAESVK010000975.1:1478498-1506211 GCA_017140935.1 Hamamelis virginiana
AGCTTGGAGTATTAGCTACACATCAATGGAGGAGAATATCCTTTATCTATGACAAGCTCTAAGGGTTCACGGGATAGAAAAGTAAAATAAAAGCAGTAATTAAATGACTGAAGAAATAAGGAAAATGGCAGAAATAAATAAAGAAAATGGCGAAAATAAATAACGAAAAGGGCTGAAATAAATAAAGAAAAGGGCTTAAGTAAATAAAGAAAATGACAGAAAAAGTAAAGAACAATTCTCAAGTGAGAATTGAGCCATGCATAAAAAAGGGAAAATTGCAGAAAAGTAAAGTACTGAAAGTAAAGACTGTGTATTTAAAGAACAATCCTCAAGTGAGAATTGAGCCAGGCATTAAAAGAAAAATTGCAGAAATTGGAAATTGCCGAAAAAATAAACTGCCGAATAAAATGCAAAATTAAACTGTAACTTGAAGTCTATTTAAAATAGCAGAGTAATGATTCAGAGCGAAAGTCTTGAACCCTCTTAATGTCACATAAACACTTCTATATATAGACTCATTTACAAAAAGACTAAATTGCCCCTTAAATATCTCAAAATATCTAGAATAGCCCACAGCCGCCTTATGTCTATCGATAGCCAGATTTGTCTATCGATAGAAGTTCTATCGATAGCGAATCTTGGCTATCGATAGTCATGTTGGTTTTGGCTTGGTGAATGCAGACTTTCTTCTGACGCGATCCGGACTTCATTGCCTTGATAGCTTTATCGCGAATGCTTCCTTTTTGTGCTTTTGGGACGTCATTACGAAAGACGGCTTTGTACCTATTCAGCTGTACAAATTCTTACAAAGGGAGAAATTAGGCAAGGTACACGGTTTTTATTAAAATTAGGTTGTTTATTACGCAACTATTAAATAAGGGAACACAGTAATACCATATTTGAAGGTATGATTGTGGTTCAATCAGTACTACTTGTAAAACATTAGGTGGAAGTGACGAAGTGTCCCCTCGCTCTTCAGATGAGAGACTTTCGATAAGTCCTGAAATCCTAGCCTTCCTTTCTTGTCCCCGAGTACCCATATTCTAAGATAACCATTGTTTATAAGCCTCATCCAGTTCAAAAGGCCCAAGAGAGAAATCGATGTGAGTTGTGTGCAATACAGATGGCCACCTTGATATCAAAGCCTTCACCACCGATGGAGAGATCGCCTTGGAAGTGTAAGTATGCTCTGAAAGAGATGGAATTGTCTGTTTGGTCCCCATTTGGCGAAGCAATCGGGTTGCCCAATAGAAAGAGGTACGCTTCAATCCTACCAAAATCACTGCAGAATAACCTGGAGAACGAATCTTGCCCGAGAAGGCATAAAACTAAAGTATGTTGAACGGGCCGTGAAGTGGTGAATTGATTCAAGCCGGGGTGAAGAAAAGATGTAGCTAGTTTTAGAAGATTAAGGTTGGTACCTTCGATGAATATAGAAACATCTCCTTCAGTGATCTCAAGAAGAGAAGCGAGAGTTGTTGTGTACTTGCGTCGAATCTGTGGGAAGATGAAAGGTCCTTTAAGTGGAACAGACATGATCGCACAGACTTTCTCCAACAACAGGCATATTTCTTCAGTGCCGAAGTTGAAAACATGAGTTGTGGGATCCCAAAAGTGACTTGCAGCAATGAGAAACGTGGTTTCTATCTTGATTTATTGAAGAGAAAAGCATGCATTCAAGTTGAAGCGAGCGAACACCTTTTTGTCTTCCTTCGTCATTTTCGCCATGAATCTTTTCAAAACCTGGGCGAGAGCCTCCATGATTCTTAAAACTATTGTAGGATGGTTGTAGAGGTTGCTAAGGGTTCCTTTTTATAGGCCTAGGTCAGGTTTGAAGAGAAATTAGAAACTGAAAAGACCAAAAATTGGAAACTGCTCAAAATAAGCAAAATAAGGCGGGCCATTACGGTGACCGTCCTAGGCAGGACGGCCAACCGTCCTAGGGTGGATGGCCAACCGTCCTGGCTTGGATGGTCACTAGGATTTGGCCACCCAATTTTGTCGATTTTGCTTGTTTTCGACTTTTTTCGAGTTTTTGTGCATTCGGGGCCCCGATTTTGATTTTTGTTGACTTTGTTGCTATTTACAAGTTTTAAAACATTGGTATTAGTTCAATCATGATCAAAAGTGAGAGAATTAATAGCAGTGAATGAGTTTTAACAGTGCACATACACCATAAAAGCGAGAAAACTTGTTTTGGCATAAATGTTTGCAAATTATATATGATTTTCAAAATGAAACCCCATGTCTCATAATAGATTGGTCAGTGTCTTCGAGAGCTCCTCCTTATCCCTCTGCTAGATCCCTTGCCAACTGAAGAATGACGTGGTGGGTCAGGTGCCTGAAACAGTGTTCACGGTTTGATCAATTTGTGAAAAGGGAAGGAAGATGAATTTGAGAATGTGATTTGAAGTTACCCGTTGACGAGTGAGAGCGGAAGTCCTCAAGCTCATCCTGCGAAGGTCACGCCTCATGGCAGTGGTAAGATCCATGTAATCCTGGCAATACTCTCGAGGAACCTGTCAGAAAGGAATGATGTCAGTGTATCAGTGTATCTGTGGGGATGCATGTGTAGTTCTTTGATTCAGTGGAAGACTTACTTGTTCATAAGATGGATCTATGTGATATCCCTCATCGACTGAAGGTCGTGAAATAGTAGAAGTCACGAAGTTATCTTCAACTATTAGCTCTATATTCCAGTCTGCAGACCGCAAGGCAGGAGGCCTATTTGTGTCTTGATCATCATTACTAGCAGCAGCTCTAGAGCTTTGACCCCGGGAACGACGACTCTGTGGACATAAAGATGAGGTTTTGTGATTGCATTAACAGGGATGAAAGAAAGCATTCTCAAAAGTCATACCCTTTCAGGAAGTTCTCCAGTCGCCAAGGGGCGCATCAAGAACTGTTGACAGAGACCTCATAACTCGCATCAGAGAAAAGGAAAGCGGAAAGATCCACTCCTCTCTTGGACTCTAACAGGGCCTCACCCTTCAGTTTATCAGTGTGACGCATATTTGCAGGAGGCAGAAAAGGCACCCTAGCTGCATCCATGTTTCCATAGACTTGGCGACAGACTCTCTCACCCAAGTACCAATATCTACCAGCAGGCCCCTCAAACAAGATTCGCCTATGTGTTAGGAGTATGCTCTGTATGTGGGGGAAGCCAAAGTAGTCCTCCAAGTACCTCATGGGTCCCAGTTCACCTGAAGATTATGAAGAGTATGAGAATTGAATTTGGAAGATTTAAGAGAAAGACAATGGTTTGAGATTTTACCTGTTCTGCAGTGAAACCAGCAAGGATAGCCTTGGCAGCAGCATAATCATACTTATGGAGGTTGGATTTTTTCCGGTGGCATGGATCAAAGCGAGCTAGAAATGACCATTGGTTAACCCCCTATTTCAAGAGAGGACAACCAAGACCCAAGTAGATGAATGCCCATACCTGCATGAAAGAAAGATCAAGAAATTGACAAAGATATAGAGAGATTTTATCAAATCAGTACCTGCCATATGAAAGCCAAGCCGCCGAAGTCTTGAGCAGCATCTCGTGATTTGTCACTCATGGAGCGATACATGGTCGCTAATGCCGCTCCACCCCAGTCGTATAGGTGAACATTATTCATGTCCTCCAAACTCTTCAAGAAGCCTAGAGGGGCTATGTCCTGTGTACCCGCAAAGAAAGTGCATGAAAGCAGATATAGAATGAATGCTCGGGCAATATCCTCGGGTTCCCCTCCTCCCTCTTCACTTTGAATGCTGAAATGATTATAGAGCCAAGAGCTCCTGACTCCTCTTTTTTTCAAAGGAACATTTTAAACGCCCAAGAGATTTAGCAAGTATTCTTCATCGGAGTGAGCTTCTTCATAAAAAGCAAGTGGTTGGCCTCCAATAGGAAGTCCTGTAATCATGGTGAAATCGAGTGGGGTCATAGTCATTTCTCCAAACCCGAAGTGAAATGTGTTGGTGGTGTCCCCCAGAGTTCAGAAAGAGCTATCATAGCCATTCTATCCATGTTGTTGAGCCAGAGAGAATCTAAGAAGAACTTGAAGCCTGCCTGCTCTACAATGGCCTTGGCTTGAGGTTGACGTGTCTCCATTAATTCCCACCATTTGATTAGCTTACTTAAGGAGTATCGTGTACGGATTTCGAAATTGGGCTGCATAAGCACGTTTGGGTTATATTCACATCAAAGCAAATGTTGTTATTTCTAAAGGACCTTTGATTCAAATGCAATGCAAGCATGACTATTGATTTACATATCATGAAATGAAGTAAAATTTATGCTTTGAATGAACCACAATGATCAATAGATTTTCAAAATCGTTTTTACAAAAGATGAGTGCATATTGGATGATACAATTTATTATCAAAGGCATGGGTGGTGTCACCAAAATCCAAAGTGTTTCAAATTTAAAATTGATGGTGTTTTAATCAAATTAAACATCATAGAAAATCTTTGAGATACTTTACTTGACATGAGATGACTTGTAAAGAAGAAAATGGATAATGGTGCCATTTAGGCATTTTATCAAACATATGATATGCATATTTTCAAAATGATATTTTCAAATGTAATTGATCATGGCAAATGCTTTATAAAATCCTACAAAAATCATTGAAATATGATTAGGGCATGTTTGATTTGAAAAATCAAAGTTTACTTCATTGAGGCATTTCATCAAACACTTGGTGTGCACCATTGACAAGCTTGTGAAGCTATGAAATGGGGCTCCCATGCTTTTCCCAAAAGTTATAATGATATGAAAATCAACAATCACAACATGCAAAAAAGCATTTCTATTCAATTAATTGCATATGAATCAAGAGTTATTGATGAAGTTTAACTTACATTGTCTTTGGAGTGATTATACGAAAGATGTGTTATAGGCTCCAAAAGTAGAGATGGTGGATAAGAGTCTCCATATGATGGTGCCTTGTATCTAGCCTTGACTTCCAAGAATGGATACTTTGAGTAAGGTGGAGGAGATTGATTTCTATCAATCTTTGAAGAAAGTCAAGTATATGTGTGAGAAATTGAGAGGTTCACACCAAATGAAAACAAGTTGAAGAACTTGGAGAGATGATGATTTTGTGTTGACAAAGGTATGAACCAATGTTTGGTTGGTTTATGATGATTAAGGATCAAGAGTGAGAGTTTTGGAGCAAGATAGGCTTAGAAATGCTTAGAAGGAGCATGAAAGGGCATACATGAGCATAAGGGGGATTTTTAAAACAAAATTTTAGGGTCACACATGGTGACCGTCCTAGCTAGGATGGCCAACCGTCCAGCCCAGGACGGCTAGCCGTCCAGGCTAGGACGGCCACTAGTGTGCTCCTCTTTGATTTTCTCAAATTTTGTTTTTTTGATCGAATTTTTTCAAAATTAGTATATGTTTTGCATGACAATTATCACTAAATGATGATTTTGGATGATGATTTTGAATGATGATTTTGAAATGATGATTTTGAAAACATTGTATATGGGAGAAGTACCATATAATTGACGATGTGTTCATGTGGGAGGTGTACCATATGAACAATGAGTTTGAAGTTGTTTTATGTGAGACATAAAATAACAATTTGAATTGCCTTATGTGATTTGAAATTATTTTATGTGAAACATAAAATGATGAGGTGGGATTATTTTATATGAGACATAAAATAATGCTTTATATGGGAGATGTACCATATAATTGATGATATGTTCACATGGGAGATGTACCATATGAACGATGAGTTCGAATTATTTTATGTGAAGCATGAAATAACATTTTGAATTGTTTGAAATTGTTTTATGTGAAACACAAAATAGTGGTTTATATGGGAGATGTACCATATAATTGATGATATGTTCATATGGGAGATGTACCATATGAACAATGAATTTGGATTATTCTATGTGAAACATAAAATAATGTGTTTGAAACGTTTCATGTGAGACATGAAATGATAAGTTTGAATTGTTTTATGTGAAACATAAAATAATGGTTTGAAAATGTTTATATAGGAGAAGTACTATATAAATTATAATTCTTATGGGAGGTGTACCATAGGAATAATGAGTCTGGACTATTTTATGTGAGAGAAGTATCACATAAGATGATAATTTGTATGTGTTTATGTGAGAGAAGTATCACATAAAATGATGATTTGTGTATGCTTATGTGAGTGAAATATCACATAAATACTTGTTTTGTGGTTTGTTGATATGTGTTTGACTTTAAGATAATGGGAAGTGTAACTTCCGAGAAGGACTCCGGTCCCTTGAGATAATTGGAAAATGAGTTTTCCAAGAAGAGTCGTTGACTCCAAGATAATCGGAAGTGTAACTTCCGAGAAGGACTCCGGTCCCTTGAGATAATTGGAAAATGAGTTTTCCAAGAAGAGTCGTTGACTCCAAGATAATTGGAAGTGTAACTTCCGAGAAGGACTCCGGTCCCTTAAGATAATTGGAAAACGAGTTTTCCAAGAAGAGTCGTTGACTCCAAGATAATTGGAAGTGTAACTTCCGAGAAGGACTCCGGTCCCTTAAGATAATTGGAAAATGAGTTTTCCAAGAAGAGTCGTTGACTCCAGGGATAAGATAATTGGAAGTGTGACTTCCAAGAATTATTTTCATTCCGAGTTTATTCAGGAAATAGATTCCAATGTTTGTGAGAAGTTGGTTGGATTATCCCTCTTTTGTTGTGGCAAAAATGGGATGCCATTTTGTTTCGTTGGTATTACATGGCGAAGCCATGAAACACCAACGAGGGGCTTCTGTGGACATCCCATTTTTACCAATTATTTCTACCATATGTTCATGCAAATGATTAACTAGAATAGATGATCATTTGGTGAGGAATTGGCCTTGTAAAGACCAAATTACCTAAATTGCCCTTTTCTGAGGAAAAGGACAATTCATTATTTCATGTATACATTTGGATTGAAATCAACCCATTTGTATTGCATTTGACTTTTGAGGTGTTTTAGAACATCCCTGTAAATTTTCATGGCATTCTGATGAGAGCTCGATAGGTAATTAGGGTTTTTGGGACTTGAAGGGCATTTTCGTCCTTTTTCTCGTATAATTTCCGAATGACCTCCGAATTCGAAACGGATTGTCTCATGAGGTTTATATAGATGTGGGGAGTGTATTTGAAGTGTCAATTGAGCCTTTGAATGGTTGGGATAGATTCGCCCAAAATCGATCCCACGGGTAAGAATGAGCTGAATTAGGGTTTTGTTCAAATCGACCGTGAATTGGTCATTTTCACCAAAATGAAAGATTTTTAAAACATGTTTTCAAGTACCAATTTCATATTAAAATCATGTTTTTAGAAGTGGTTCAAGCCTAATTGATCAATTTTACAAAACAAAGAAGGGTCACATGACCAATTTTGACACAACCAGGTCAATTGGCTAGCTTTTTACCAAAACCCTTGCCTAGGGTAAGTATTGATATGTTCATATTGTTATTTGAATCTCTTAATGTTTGATTGATGGTATTAATGATGATATGAATGTGTTAATATGTTATTCTTGATATGTGATGAGTCGTGAGTCAATTTTTTATGCTTTTTTGTGATTATTTGAACACTTGATATCGATTTGATGGATTGAATATATAAATTGTGTATGAGGGAGCGTGCGAAGGTAAGATCCTCCCCTTGTGTTTAAATTAATCGTTTAAGCATATTTTGGTGTAATTTTTGACATATTTTGCATCGTAATTTAATATATTCATGTAGAAAGCATGCTAGGACATTTTCACATTTTTTATTCTTTGTTTTCATGATTTTTAGAGTGGTTAAAGATTCATATTCAAATCTGTCCGGATTTGTTTATGCCCTTAAATCACTTCTAAAAATTATTTTAAGGCCAAATCCAACTTAGAAATATGCTTAGGTTCACATAGATTAATTAGTATGCATTTAGGAGCATTATCATGCATTGTTAGGATCAATTTCATGTATATTTGTTTGGATTTATTTAAATTACAGCATGCATTGACATTAGGATTTTAGGGTTTTAGACAAACTTTAGGGCTAGTTGGAGACCCTAGGCTTAGGAAGGTCACTTGACCTTCCCTAGGAATTTCCTTTGTTGTAAAAGTCGTACTCAGATTTGAGTATTTTAATCAATTTAAGAGTCAATCTTCGAGAGATTTCCTAAAAAGATTTTTGATGCAATGTTTATGAAATAAACACGATTTTATGAAGGATTTGATTAATAAATGATTTTAAAAAAGATTTGAAATGTTTTAAAGATTTTTATCTAGGAATGAGATTCCTATCCATATAATTTGTTTTCTTAAAAATCTTTGAAAAAGATTTTTAATTGGAATTGAATTCTAAAGATAAGAATTATTTGGAATATTTGGATTTTATGAATGTCTTTTAATTTGAAATGATTTCAAGTAAATGATTTTGAAAGAATAAAAACTTTCGAAGTTAGAGTCTTGAATTAGGTTGAAATACCTTTGATGATGTGATCGATTACAATAGGAAAGTCCTAGGGTAGTCGAACTACGTGGACTTTGATACGTGCTAGGTGATACTAGTAAGTTACGTAGGCGCTAATAGGGCTCAAGTTCGCCCTAGGATGCCCGTAGGGTATTCTAGGTTCTTAGGGGTTGTGTATATATTTTTTTATTATTAATATAAGTAATATAGATAATGCATTTATATCACTACTTTATTGGTTGATTTAGATTATTTAGGATTGTTTGTAATAAGAAATTTAAATAGCCCAAATAAATTAGAAGTCCTTTAATTAGGGCGAGGTGGGTGCCTACAAGTGAAAGCTTGGAACCTTCCCACGTCGTAACCTAGCCCCCGGATCCAACTCTGGTTTGTAGACTGTCTTTTCATTGAAAATGGAGTTTGTTTTGTTTTGATTTAAAAAAATAAAATATTTTTCATGGTTTTCTTATTCCTTAAAAATAAGGTGGCGACTCCTTTGTTTTGTTGTTTTCTAAACCCCCCTTAATCACATCGCCCGGTGATGATGTGGATCCTCCTCATAAGGCCCCGCCCGGTGGCTGGTCCACAGGGACACATTCTGAATGCATTAGCAAACTCTCTGTTTGACATCTACCAGCACGTGGAGAATGCAAAAGAACTGTGGTACACTTTGGAAGCTAAGTATTTAGCAGAGGATGCAACAATCAAGAAATTCTGGTTAGTCATTTTATGAAATTTAGTATGGTAGATAATAAACCTGTCGTGGATCAATTTCATGAGATACAACATATTCTTAGCCAATTTAAGCAACAAAATATGAATATGGATGATTCCATAGTTGTGTCTTCTATTATTGAAAAATTGCCACCTTCCTAGAAAGAGTTTAAGAAAAGTCTTAAACACAAAAAATAAGATCTTACTCTCGAGGAACTAGCAAAACACCTTCGATTGGAGGAAGAAACTAGGCGCCAAGAAAGTAAGGATGAGATTGGAGATCATATGTCCAAAGTCCATGTGATGGAGGACAAAGGAAATGGCAAATGGAAGAATTCTAATAATAGGAAGCGCAAGAACAAAAGTCAACCTAACTCAGACTCAAAGAAAAAGAAAGGTACATGTTGGTCCTGCGGCAAGCAATGACATTTCAAAAGTGAGTGTCGATTATTCAAAAAGGAAATTGGAGAATCAGAGTCCAAGAATAAAATGATGGCTGTTATTTCCGAGGTTAATATACTCGAGGATGCTGGTGATTGGTGGATCGATTCTGGAGCTACAAGACATGTGTGTAATGATAAGAGCTTTTTGAACACCTATGAAACAATGGATGATGGAACAGTTCTCTACATGGGCAACTCTTCAACAACTGCTATTAAAGGCAAAGGAACAATGAATTTAGAATTCACTTCTGGGAAAATTGTGTCTTTAACTAATGTATGTCATGTACTAAAGTTAGGAAAAACCTTGTATCTGGAAGCTTGCTTAATAAGCATGGCTTCAAGTTAGTTTTTGAGTCAGATAAGTTTATACTGTCTAAAGTTGGAATTTTTGTTGGGAATGGATATTTGTATCAAGGAATGTTTAAGCTTAATATTAATAAAATAAATAATTTTATTTATATGCTTGATTCTTTTTATTTATGGCATGCTAGATCAGGACATGTTAATACTAGGAAAATGGATGATATCGTTAAATTAGATTTAATTCCTAAGTATGATAATAATATAGGAGATAAATGTAAAGTCTGCATGCAAACTAAAATAACTAGAATGACATTTCCTAAAGTGGAAAGGACCACGTCTTTGCCAGAACTTGTTCATAGTGATGTATGTGACATGTATAGCACCCCCACTAGAGGAGGCAAAAAGTATTTTGTGACATTTATAGATGATTTTTCTAAATTCTGTTATATTTATCTTTTGCATTCAAAAGATGAGGTACTTAGTAAATTTATTACTTATAAAACAGAAGTTGAAAATTAATGTAATGTCAAAATAAAATGGCTAAGGTCTGATAGAGGTGGAGAATATCATTTTCTTGAATATTGTGAAAATGTGGGTATTATACATGAAACTTCTGCACCTTATACACCTCAAAAAAATGGTGTTGCTGAAAGAAATAATAGGACCTTAACTGAAATGGTAAATGTTATGCTTTCTAATTCAAGCTCAGGGTGAAGCATTGCTTACTGCATGTTATATACTTAATAGAATTCCTTTTAAAAAGAAAAACATGACTCCTTATGAGATCTGGAAAAACAAGAAACCTAATTTAAATTATTTTAGAACTTGGGGATGTAGGAAAATTATAAGATTGCCTGATTCAAAAATGAAAAATTTAGGAGAAAAAGGGATTGAATGCATATTCCTTGGTTATGCTTTACATAGTAAGGCATATAGGTTTTTGGTAATTGAGCCCAATAGTTCAATAGAATACAATCATAGAATCACGTGATTGTGGACACCCCATTTTTACCAATTATTTCTACCATATGTTCATGCAAATGATTAACTAGAACAGCTGATCATTTGGTGAGGAATTGGCATTGTAAAGACCAAATTGCCCAAATTGCCCTTTTCTGAGGAAAATGACAATTCATTATTTCATGTGTACATTTGGATTGGAATCAACCCATTTGTATTGCATTTGACTTTTGAGGGGTTTTAGAACATCCCTGTAAATTTTCATAGCATTCTGATGAGAGCTCGATAGGTAATTAGGGTTTTTGCGACTTGAAGGGCATTTTCGTCATTTTTCTCGTATAATTTCCGAATGACCTCCGAATTCGAAACGGATTGTCTCATGAGGTTTATATGGATGTGGGGAGTGTTTTTGAAGTGTCAATTGAGCCTTTGAATGGTTGGGATAGATTTGCCCAAAATCGATCCCACGGGTAAGAGAATGAGCTGAATTATGGTTTTGTTCAAATCGACCGTGAATTGGTCATTTTCACCAAAATGAAAGATTTTAAAAATATGTTTTCAAGTACCAATTTCATGTTAACACCATGTTTTTAGAAGTGGTGCAAGCCTAATTGATCAATTTTACACAGCAAAGAATGGTCATGTGACCAATTTTGGCACAACCAGGGTCAATTGGCTAGCTTTTTGCTAAAACCCTTAACCATAGTCAAGTATTTTTAACCCAAAAATATTCTAAAAATGTGGAGGATCAAAACACGGTCGTTTTGAGCCCTGAACCATCGAATTTGGATCAGATTTGACCAAAATATGGCCAAAATATGAAAATCCTAGAATTTGGGAAGAAAATATGGGAATTCAGCATGGTGACCGTCCTAGCTAGGACGGCCAACCGTCCAGCCTAGGACGGCCAGTCGTCCAGGCTAGGACGGCCATCAGGATGGTCGAGCCCATTTTGCAATTTTGGCATGTTTGAAACTTTCGCACTTGTTTTGGCCGATTTAGTTCGTTTTTTGGAATAAATTCGAACTTGGTTCAGCTTGCAAACCCTAGGAGGAATTGTTCTAAGCCCTAGGATTGTTTTTAGATGATTAAATCCTAACCATTCAAGGTTTTGAACCCTAGCTCTATATATGCTGCATTATGGAGTTAGAGGGAAAATGAGGAGAATTCTAGGGTTTTTGAGAAGGAGGCTACAGATTTAGTTCTTCATCTTTACACCATTGAAGGGACAAGAACTGAAGGCTAGAAGCTTGGAGAAGGGTAGCCAAGAAGGAGATCGAAGGGTAAATGCTCAACCATGGTCTTGTTCTTTGATTTTTTTTCATGAAAATCCTTTTTGTTTCTCCATCCTCATGTATTCAAGATGTATAATATATTTTTTTATTTGCTTGCATATGTAGAATAATATTGGTTATTACATGATGTTTGTTTAATGAAGCTTGCATGATTAAAGTTAGTTTTGTTGTTATCTTATGTTAGTATGCATGTCTAGGGTTCGTTAGTTTTATTTGTGATTTTTATGTTAGTATGCATGTCTAGGGTTCGTTAGTTTTATTTGTGATTTTTATGTTAGGATGCATGCCTAGGGTTAATTAGTTTTATCATAATTTTATGTTAGGATGCATGACTAGGGTTTGTTTTATTTGTGATTTTATGCATGCCTAGGATTATTGTTGTTTTGTTATGATTTTATGTGAATATGCATGTTAGGGTTAGTTTTCTTGTTATTTTATGTTTAGCAAGCATGTTAGGATATTTTCATTATGATTTTATGTGATTAAATATGTTTAGGATTAGTTTTGTTATTATTTTATGTTAGTAATCATGTTTAGGATGAGTTTTTTTTCATTATTTTATGTGTAAGCATGTTTAGAATAAGTGTTGATATCTTCATATTGTTATTTGAATCTCTTAATGCTTGATCGATGATATTAATGATGATATGAATGTGTTAATATATTGTTCTTGATATGTGATGAGTCGTGAGTCATTTTTTTTTATGTTTTTTATGATTATTTGAACACTTGATATCGATTGAATGGATTGAATATATGAATTGTGTACGAGGGAGCGTGCGAAGGTAAGATCCTCCTCTTGTGTTTAAATGAATTATAAAAGCATTTTTTTTTTTTGTTGATTTTAATGTTGTTTTATGTGATACTCTAGTCAAGCATGTTAGTTTAAATTTGAATATTTTATTAGTATGCATATTAGGGTGTTTATTCATTATTAACCATGGATTAAGAATGATTTTTAGGCCATTAAAAAGGTATATTCAAATCTGTCCAGATTTGAATATATACTTTAAAATGGTTTAATTATCATTTTTAAGCCATGTTTTGCATGATTTTTGTAGTTTATCTTGTATATTCATGTAGAAAGCATGCTAGGTCATCTTCACATTTTTTTTGTTCTTATTTTCATGGTTTTTAGGGTGGTTTAAGGTTAATACTCAAATCTGTCCGGGTTTGTTTATATCCTTAAATCGTTTCTAAAAATTATTTTAGGGCTAAATCTAACTTAAAAATATGTTTATGATCACATAGTTTGATTAATATGCATTTAGGAACATTTTCATGCATGATTAGAATTGATTTTGTGAATGTTTGATTAATTTAGTTAAATTACAGCATGCATTTGCCTTAGTATGTTAGGTTTTTAGATAAACTTTAGGGCTAGTTAGAGACCCTAGGTTTAGGAAGGTCACTTGACCTTCCCTAGGACTCTCCTTTGTTGTAAAAGTCATACTCAGATTTGAGTATTTTGATTGATTTAAGAGTCTATCTTCGAGGGATTTTCTAAAAATATTTTAATGTGATTTTTATGAAATGAATATGATTTTTTATGAGATTTTTGATTATTAAATGATTTTCAAAAAGATTTGAAATGTTTTAAAGATTTCTATTTTGGAATGAAATTCCTCTCAATATGATTTGTTTTCTTGAAATATCTTAGAAAAAGATTTTCAATTGAAATTTAATTCTAAAGATAAGAATTGTTTAGAATATTTGGATTTTAAGAAAGTCTTTTAATTTGAAATGATTTCGAATAAATGATTTTAAACAAACAAAAACTCTCGAAGTTAGAGTCTTGAATTAGGTTGAATACCTTTGATGATGTGATCGATTACAATAGGAGAGTCCTAGGGTAGTCGAACTACGTGGACTTTGATACTTGCTAGGTGATACTAGTAAGTTACGTAGGCGCTAATAGGGCTCAAGTCCGCCCTAGGATGCCCGTAGGGTATTCTAGGTTCTTAGGGTTTGTTTGTATTTTTTTTTATTATTAATATAACTAATATAGATAATGCATTTATATCACTATTTTTTTGGTTGATTAGATTATTTAGGATTGTTTGCATTAAGGATTTAAATAGCCCAAATAAATTAGAAGTCCTTTAATTAGGGCGAGGTGGGTGCCTACAAGTGAAAGCTTGGAACCTTCCCACGTTGTAACCTAGCCCCCAGAACCAACTCTGGTTTGTAGACTGCTTTTCCATTAATGGAGTTTGTTTTATTGAAAATAAAATATTTTTCATGGTTTCCTTCTTCCTTAAAAAAAAGGTGGCGACTCCTTTGTTTTGTTTGTTTTCTAAACCCCCCTAATCACATCGCCCGGTGATGATGTGGACACCAATCAAAGCCCGTCAAAAAGGCTGGTCCACAGTGATGACGTATTTTATGAAAATAGATTTACTACTATTCCAAGATTAGAATCTAATCAAGAAAAGAAATTAATTCCTTTACCTTATGAGGAAAGTAGTGAATCTAGTGAAGCTATTGAACCTAGAAGGAGTAAAAGGGCAAGGATTGCAAAGTCTTCTGGTCCTGATTTTGTTGTTTATCTTGTAGAAGGAACTAAGAATTCTCATAATAGGCAGACAATGATTTCACCTGTCATGGAACCAAATCCATTAACCTTTGATGAGGCTATGAAATCTAAAGCTTCTACTTTCTGGAAAGAAGCTGTCAATGATGAGATAGATTCTATTATGGGCAACAAAACATGGAAGCTTGTTGACCTGCCTCCTGGATCTAAATTAATTGGTTGTAAATGGATTTTCAAAAAGAAAATGAAGGTTGATGGGACTATTGATAAGTTCAAAGCAAGATTGGTTGCCAAGGGCTTTACTCAAAAGGAAGAGATTGATTATTTTGAT
The DNA here is from genome assembly GCA_017140935.1 of Hamamelis virginiana. NCBI lineage: Eukaryota > Viridiplantae > Streptophyta > Magnoliopsida > Saxifragales > Hamamelidaceae > Hamamelis > Hamamelis virginiana. Next base: position 1,493,522 of record JAESVK010000975.1, read on the forward strand.
ACTTATGCTCATGTAACAAGAATCTCTACCATTAGAATATTGATTGCCCTAACTTCTATATATAAACTTCAAATCTATCAAATGGATGTCAAAACGACTTTTCTAAATGGAGAGTTAGAAGAAGAAATATATATGGAGCAACCAGGGTTTTGTTGTACAAGGTCAAGAGCAGAAAGTTTGTAAGCTTATTAAATGACTCTATGGACTTAAACAAGCACTTAAACAGTGGCATGAAAATTTGATAAGATTGTAATATCAAATGGTTATAGGATACATGAATCAGATAAATGTGTTTATAGCAAGTTTTCTGGTAAACGAGGTGTAGTTATATGCTTATATGTAGATGACATGTTAATTTTTGGTACTGATCTTGAAGTTATAGAAAGTACAAAACAATTTTTGTCATCAAACTTCCAGATGAAGGATATAGGCATTGTAGATGTTATTTTGGGAATAAGAATTAAAAGGGAAAATGATAAATTAATTCTTACTCAGTCACATTATATTGAGAAAATTCTTAAGAAATTTAATCAATATGATAACATAACCATGTTTACACATTTTGATCCACATTTAAAATTGTATCCTAATACTGGTAAGGCTGTTGATCAATTATTATATTCAAGGGTGATTGGTAGCTTAATGTATGCAATGACCTGCACTAGACCTGATATTGCCTTTGCAGTAGGGAAACTTAGTCGATACACTAGTAACCTAAGCTCTGTTCATTGGCATGCAATTTATCGAGTATTAAAATACTTGAGGAAAACCATAGATTATGGAATAGTCTATACTAGATATCCTTCGGTTCTAAAAGGATACATAGATGCCAGTTGGATAACTGACAGTGAGGATCATTCTTCTACAAGTGGTTCGATCTTTACACTTGGAGGTGGTAGAATCTCCTGGGGATCAAAGAAGTAGACGTGCATATCAGATTCAACCATGGCTGCTGAATTTGTGGCATTAGCTTCAAGCAGCAAAGAGGCAGAATGTCTAAGAAATTTGCTACTGGAAATACCTGTGTGGCCAAAACCAATGGCACCACTATCTTTGCGATGTGATAGTGAGGCAACTCTTTCATGAGCTTATAGCCAAATTTATAATGGTAAGTCCAGGCATATAGGACTTAGACATAGCTATGTGAGACAATTGATAACAGATGGTGTAATAACCATAAATTATGTGAAGTCAAGTGAAAATTTGGCTGATCCTTTATCAAAAGGACTTGTAAGGGATTTGGTATGGAAAACATCAAAAGGGATGGGACTGAAGCCCACATAATTTATCACTCCTGGTGGAAACTCGACTCAACACTTGAAACATCAAGTCCTTGAGTTCAATGAGCAAAGTACACCATATGTCGTGATAGCAAGCACTCAAGATTCTTAACATGCATTGAGAATCCTAAAATATATTCATCCCAAGGTTGAAGTGCTTGGGACTTGTAACGTGAAAGGAAGAAGGGTGAGTTATTTAACTCTTAATAGACTTACAACGGTGCAGTTGGAGTACTGTACTTACAAGGGAAGTCTACCTATATTAGTGTGGAGGTGGTGCCTCTTCCTATGATGTCCAAGGGCTTTGACTCTATAGCACTCATGAAATAGGATAAAGACCCAAGGCCAATCCATGGGTCGGTTTTTTGAATACTCTAGGTATTTTGTCTTGTGTGTGAGACATATCTAGTTAATCATATAAGATCGCTAGTTCAAAGATACGTCTACTATGCCATCTTGATTAACTTTGATGAGTTTCACTAAAGTGAAAGGTTCAAATCAATAAGATCCCTTCACCTATGCATAAGGCTGTCAAGTGAACCAAGAATCATCATCTTGTATTTTGAAAATGGTGGGGGATTGTTGAATATTTTCAAAATAAAGTGTTTTTAAAATGGGTTTATATTGGGGTTTTTGAAAATTTCCTTTGTTCTTTAGAAAGCTTAAAAGTGAATTTTTGCACTTGTCCAACATTGGAAAAACAGTAGGAGGTTAAAACCTTTATAAGTTCTTAGTTTGGACTTATGGGTTGGGCCCCAAGAGGTACCCAAGTTTTGTGAGGAGGGAGGACCTAAGCAAGATTGGGCTTGGACCCAAAAACCACGCTCGCACCGGCCCCGGTTCGGGTCGGGTTGGGTCATTAGATCCAATGGGCCCTATTCCTTTTGGGTAAAATCAAATTGGGTGGGCCTTGAGTCTGCGGTTGGGTTTCTAAATGGGCCCCTGTGTACAAACTTGAGTATGAAGCAGAGCTGACCCGCGCGCGCGGACCAAATTGGTGCAACCAAAAAAATACCTTTTGGGTACGAACTGGTGCAACCAAAGGGCACGGATCCCTCTATAAATAGGGTTCCGTCCAGACCATAAAGGGCATCCCAATTCAGAATCGACATTCTTCTGAATTCTCTCTCCCTCTCTCTCTCTAGTATTTCCTGTTTTGGCTTTTGGATTTCATTCTGCGTTCCAATTACTGCAAAATTGAAACGTAGTGTCTTGGTTTACTTGGATTAAATAACAAGGGTATTCTGCTCTATTTTCGTTAGTGCATACGCAGATAGAGGATCAATAGATCAGCCTCGTTTTATCCTAAAACGAATTTGCTGTTAACCCGGTGCACACATTTGGTGGGGGCAAATATTGTCTTTAGGAAAGCGACATAGTAATGTGACTTGAGGCGTATATTCTAGTTTTGAGTTTGACAGGCTACCCACAAGAGGTTCAACAATAAATACATTAATGTTATATTTTGACATTTTTCACTTTTTGAAGGGAAACTATGACACATTTTCCATTTGAGGTGTCAAATTTGATAACCTTATTTTTGACCTCTACCTTTTTTTAATTTTTTTTTTGGGTACAGAAAAATGGGTTTGGAGGAGTGGGTGGCAACTTCTAACCTGTGCACAGCCAGTGGAGTGGATGGCACCACCAGATTTATATACGAGGGGACTCGAACCCATATACAAGTGAACGTTGGCTAAGGCGGAGGCTATGTACTAGACCACCCGATCCGGTGGTTTTTCCACTCTACTCTTCATTTCAGCGAAAAGATGGAACAATTCTAGGCCATTTATGCTCCAGATCCCATCGAATAGGGCTGAGTTTTAAACTTCCACAGAGTCAGCGATGAGAGCAACCATGAATTCAAGGCGAGTCCATTGTCCAACCGTCAATGATCAATGCAACTGCTCAATTAATATTGGTTTTTCCACTCTAGAATAATATTGATGGGAGATGTTTAATATATATTCTTTTTTTTTAATATAAATATAAAAATACTATTCTCTACTCTAATTGATTTGGACCCCATTATTTTATCTGTTGCAGGCCATATTTGGCTCCATATCACGGGTTAATAATCTCTTGAAATCAACTGCTCAATTAAGAAATTAAGATGCAAGTTGATATATTCATTTAGAGTTCAAGTTGATATATCATTGAAGTTACAACTTAGTACAAGTTGCCACATAATATTAATTGTGCGTACAAACCAAACCATTTTTCTTTCATATTTATTTAGAATCCAAGTTTAATCTCACCCTAATTTTGATATATTTATTTAGAGTTGCAACTAGGGGCGGATCCAGGTAGAGGGCAGGGGGGCTATGGCCCCCATTAACTTTTCGCTTTCCACTTAATTACATATGTATGTATATATATTTTATATAAGTGGTAAATAGTAAGAAACCAAATGGCCCCCCTTTAGCCACGTCTCACACTTCCTGCAGTTGCAAAGCCTAAAAAGGCAACAACAAAATGGTAGAAAGGTCAGTGGAAAGTCTTTTTATCAAGACCAAATGTCTTTATTTGCTTATTTTATTATTTATTTATTTCTTTTTTTATTAAATATTTATTCTTTTATACCAAGCAAAATTATCTGTAGAAAAAAGAATTGGTACAAACTTTACATTGCAACATGAGACTAGTTGATCTCTTACTCTCCCACCCGAGAGTTTCCTTCTACTAAAAGTTAGTTGGTTTTTTATTTTTTTTATTTATTTATTTTTATCAAACATAAAATCATTATTTTGTTCTACTTTCTTTCCCTAAAAAACCCTAGGTTCCAGTAAATCTCTAACTTATTTTTTATATTAAATAAGTTTACTGAAAAACAATTGGTTTGTCCTTTTTTTTTTTTTTTTTTTTTTTTAAGACCATGCCCAAAGTTTTGTGAGGAGAGACGACCTACCAAACTTGGACTTGATCCAAAAAAACACACCCACACCAAACCGGGTCAGGTCCATGCTCATTATCTTTTTTGGCTAACCTTGATTGACTATTTGAAAATTTAAACCATTACCAAAACAATCATGCCTGTTCTGTAATGGTGAAGAGTTGCGGTTGGTCTTGCAGTTCCTGCACAGGGTCATGTCTATAATGGTGCTCTTCTACACTCCACGAACAGGCACCAGTTTGTCTATAAATAGACCACGGGTCCAGAGTCCATTTATTCAATTCTTTCAGTCTTTCATTGTCTGCATAGTTCTAGAAAGAGAGAGAGATAGCATTGTTCTGGTTCGCTGTGTCTGCAGATTGCAGTGTTTCCTCTGTAGGCGTGATCATAATATCCCATGAGGCAGACATCCATCAAACTCTAAGCACTAATAGGAGGGGTGTATTCTGTCTTAACAACAAAGTGTACAACACTTGTCTTGATCAAATTTCTTAAATGATTTCTACTTTAGATTCTGGAAAACTTGTAAGTTATTTATTTGAAGTATTTTATACATTCTGTTTCTATCTACTTGTTACTTGAATAATATTCTGATTTGACAGAATTATTATTCAAGTAGTCTTCTTCTTCTTCATCTTATTCTATTATTAAGTATTATTAGAATTTGTATATAATTTTGTAGTTTACAAAATTTATATACAATCTGTTTTTATTTTTTAATTAATTGTTTGACACAATATTATCCAATTCTAGATAATACAAACATATTTTTTTTAGTCTAACACTTTATTACAATAAGTTCTCTCTTTAGGCACATAATATCGCACCACAAAAGTTATGCACATTCTACAACACCAACTAACTGTGTAAAATTAAAATGCTATATGTCCCAAAATATCTGTCCCAAAAATGTATCTCAAATGATATGGCGGTTGAACCAACCCTTCTCTTTATTACTAAATTCTCTCATTTATAATAAATAAAGGTTAGGATTCATATGGGATACTTTTTAGGGACAATTTTTTTAAATATATAGCATTACTGTAAAATGAAAATGTTATATGTCCCAAAAAATAATGTAAAGAAATAAATATTGTAAGATGGTCCAACTAGCAAAAAAAAAAGGAGAAAAAGTTGTTGGTTAACCAACATTTTAAAGCTGAAAAAGAAAAATAAAAAGAGGCAAAAGGAAAAATAATCAATAATGTAATAAAAGTTGTATTATATATATGTTACACAATGTATAGGCTTTGCTTTCATTTTTGGGAGTTCTCAAAATTTTAAAATAAATTATTACTATTTGTAATTCGGAGTTTATGCTTTAAAAAAAATAAAAATGGCCTTGTTGACACATCCTAAGACTACATGGTACCTAAAATTTTACAACAACCAACCTTTAGTTTGCTGGTTGTTTTTCTCAAATTTTATAAACAAAACAAGAAAAATCAAAAGATTACAAATGTGCATACTCTTTTACAATTTTATAGTTGACAATGGCAAGATTAAAAAGAATGAATTTAAACACTTCAATATTAATTGATAATATTTTTATTTAGTACTTTTACATAATTTTTTTTTAAAAAAAGTTTAATGGTAGGATTTTTTTATCATCCCAATTATTATCTTCTTATGCACACATAATTTTGTGTTTGAGGATAACTTATACTAAGTATTTTTTTTCTTTGTTTGATTTGTGATATATAATATGTGACATGATTATTTTATTAATTTTTCTTTTTTATAACCCCTAGAAGTTACGGTGAAAAATCAAAATAACTGCAGTGAAAACTTATAAAAAAGAAAAAAGTAAAATAAACCCAAGGATAGTGAAAATACACCCAAGGGTAGTTCCGTCATTTTGAAAATATTTTTAAAAAAGTTAGGACTTTTCCGTGAAGCAATTTTTAAATAGGAACTTACGAAGAAAAGAAATATTTGAAGAACTTTTCGCATAAAACATTTTTTATTTGGGACTTGTGGCCAAATTCCCCTAATCTATGAGGTAATAGTTGGGAGAAAATAACTTTTGTTTCGTTCCTTTGATATAACGAGTGTTTGATTAAAAAAAAAATCATCACTTGAAAGTATGGGTGTGCGCGGGTGGAGGGTAAAACCGCAAACCAACCCGCCAACCTCAATAACCGGTGGTTTGGTTAAATATATGGCGGGTTTCAATTGGCGGGTTGGATGGATTGAGCGTGTGAAGCATTACTATTTTTTTTTTATTAACACATAAAATTCCTAAAATCTTTTTAACAAGCAAAAACACCTCAAATTCGTATATATCAAAGCAATATTGTGTTATTTAGTAATTAAACTATAATCCAAACAATTCTTACAATAGTAATAAACTAAAGTGCCAAAATAAATTATCCTACAATAATAAAAGCTACAAATTAGATACATAATAAGAAAGGTTCATTGTTATTAAAAAATCTTACAAACTAACATATGGTTTCACATTCAAAATTGAAATGATATTAAACAAAATAAGTGCATATTCAAACTATTATAATAAATATCTCTAAAGAAATAAAAAACACTAACTTGCAAGAATATCCAGTTAAGGGAAAATAAAAGGTAGTAATGAAATTTATTTTATATAAGTATATTATTTGTTTATATATAATTATTTGGCGGGTGGGGGCGGGTTGTCACATCTATACCCGCCAACCGAATCAACCCGCCAAAAATTCATCAAATCCACCCAACCCAACCTGCCTAACCCTTGTAACCGCGGGTTGCGGATGGGGTCGGGTCCGGTGGGTTGGGCGGGTTTTTGCACACCCCTACTTGAAAGAGCATTACCTAGGTTTTAATAGTTTTATGGGATAATTACACTTTACCCCTCAAACTATTGACCGTTTTCATGTTGCCCCTTGTGATTTTGATTGCATCAATATGCCCCATAAACTATTAGATTGTATCAAATTACCCCATTTTGTTGGTTTCTTTGACTGAAAAATGATGTTAGGCTTGTTATTATTATTTTTTTATACAGTATTTATCTCAAATTGCTAATATGTATGTAAGCATATCGGTGAAGTTTCATGATTTTCTCAACATATTTTAATTTTTTTTATGAATTATTTTCTCCATACAATAAATAAAATATAATGAGAAAAATCATGAAATTTCACTAGTATGCTTGTAAACCCATTATCAATTCAGGATAAATACTGCATAAAAAAAATAGCAAGCCTAAAAATATTTTTTAGTCAAAAACACAAATGCCTAACTGTTGGAAGGGTGTAATTTGATACAATCTAATAGTTTTGGGGACATATTGATGCAATCGAAATCACAAGGGGTAACGTGAAAACGACCAATAGTTCAGGGAATCAAAGTATAATTTCCCTTAATTTTATTTATTAGAGTTCCATTTGTGTAGATTAGTAACTTTTTATACATTTTTTAGTCATAATAGTTATAGCGCACGTGCAACGCACGTGAACACTTTTAAATAATGTTAACTATATAAAAAAAAATAATATCTCATTTCATATATATATTCATTACATTTTGCTTACCATATGTATATTTGCATATATTACTCAAATATATTGTAACATAAAGTTGCATATAACAATATTAATTTAAATGTTATTTCATTATGGGATTGGAATTTTATGAGACGTACTATGTTTAGAGCATCTCAAATGGTGTGCTATTTGAGTTGCTATTATCAAAATTTGGCATTGGCATCCAAATAGGTTGTTTCAATGGTGTGCCATTTGGGGCGCCAAATTTTGACAATGGCACATAGGGCTACCAAATTTTTGCATATCAAATGGCATCATTTGTGTCATATCATACGTACTTTTTCTTCAAAAAATGAAAAATGTCAAAATATAGCATTAATGCATTGGATCACATATATATCAAAATTTTGCATTGATGCTATTTAGTACCATTTGAGATGCCAAATTTTGGCATTGGCGTATCAAATGACACGAATGCATTGAAGATGATGCTCTTACAACAAATAATTAACACGTCTTCATATTTCAGTTATTTTATTATCTTGCTGGTTTTTCTTTTAATTTCATATTCATGTAATCTCAATTAATTAATAAAATTAGTTATCTGTCTTCGTTTATGGACGATGGACGTGGACCTCCTTGATGCGAGAACCATGTTAAGTCTACAAATTTTGTGATGTGTCTTTATATATTAATTTCTTATTATTTTTTGTTTACTGTTTCCACGACACTAACAAAGTAACAAATTGAATCAAAATTGGCACAATAATTTTTAACTCCATATACGTGAACACAAGTATCATTTAGGTTATGTTGTTCTATTTAGTTTCATATAATAGGTTAATTGGTTATGGGTGGATATCTACCATACAAATTGAATTAATAGTACTTGTGTCGATCATAGGTTGATTAGCTTTTTACCTCAATGTGAGCTTGTGCATTGCTTCAATTTTGCACAAATGGGACTTTGCTAACAAGATGATAGTGGGCATATGGCCACGATGGTGTGACTCATATATATATATATATATATATGGCGAAATGGAATGAATAAAAGGTTCAAGGTTAAGGAAGAAATATATATTCCATTGAATATCATAAATACAAGAATTGTTTGGTATCTTAAAAACTCTTTGGAATTCACAAAATAATAGGCCTCTCAATCCATAGGTAGACTCTAATTAACTAACCTTAAGGGTAGTATGACCTTTATGAATTAATTAAGGGTAAAAAGGTCAATCGAAATTTTTTCTCAATAAGAGACTTTTAGTAGTAGTATAGATAATCCAAAAGGAAGATAAGTATAATCCAATGCCTTAAGAGTGCTTCATAATAGAAATAACCAACCAATGCATATATCAAATTATACATAAAATTAACAATACTAAATATTCACCATAAAAATAACCAACTGATAGTGAGATGCCATGTGACATGGAAGTTGGTGTGTTAGTGGCTACTAACCATATTGTTAGTGGGCCATTAATCTAGTTAGTGGGGAGTTAATCAAGAAAGTGGTTATTTAGTTAGTGAGTGGTTATGCCTCATGTCAGGCAAGGATAAAGTCTAGGAAAGTTAGTGGGACATGTGGCAATCATTTACGCATGCTGTGGGAAGTTAAGAAAGTAGTGGAGCACTACTTCAAGAGAGCACAAAGTGGGTAGTTACATGGCTGGCCAGACCTTGCCGTGGCCTATATATACCCAATCAAAGCGATATACAGCAACACCAACTCCAAAACAGCACAATGCTTAAGACCTTCGAGTAGATTTTCAGTCCTTTCTCTTAGCAAGCAAACATCTCTTCAAGTTTATTTCAAGTTTCTTTAGTTTAGTTTAAGCATCTTCTCAATTTCTAGCCGTAGTTCTTCAAGTTTCAAGCATTTCTACTTCAAGCAAGCGTCGCATTTCAGTTTCCAAGCATATTTTCATTCCCAGTATGTCGATTTCCATTTCTATGGTTGCAATCTCAAGCATTTTAAGTATTTGTTTTGTTAATGCATTTCCAATTTCATTCCAAGCAAGTTGATCAGTTTGATTTCGATGTAACTCGAATCATATTTTACTTTTTCTTAGACATTCAACACTAGAACCCAAGAGGATCAACCTCTAATCCTCGCCAATCGCTTGATTCCATTTCTTTTAAAGTGACCAACTAGGCATTAGGACCACCTCCTAATTTCATGGCTTAAAAGATGCTAGAGGTCGTGTTTACACGGTCTTTTGGGCTTTAACTAACCCTGGCACGCTCGCGCAGAGACCTCTGTGTGCAAGGTCTCGAGATATAATTTTATACCAACAACACCATTTTGGCACGCCCGGTGGGACCACCAAGTGCTGAATGTCTAGGAGACCAATTACAAGGTCAATAATTAACCTAACTGAAGGTTATAGGGTATCATTAGATGGATCCCATGGAGAGGAAGAAGTATCTAGTTTAGAAGTGGCTACAACTGAATTGAACAAAACCATGCGAGAAATGCCAAACCGTTGGGCAGAGTTGATACAACAATTTGCATCACATTTAGATAAGATGTTTGACCGGTTTGACGCACTGTTTGAAATGCACAAGACTATATTGCAAAGACATAATACTATATTGCATAGTTTTTGCAAAAGAATACCTTAGAACATGAAAAAGATTTTGAAGAATTAAAAGGTCAAAAATTGGAATGTCTTAAGCTTATCAAAAAACTAGTCAATGATGTTAGCCAACTCTGTGGATCAAATGACTCGAGGCTTTTCAAAACACTCGCAGGGGCAAAATGAAACTCCTACAAATGGTAACTTGACCGGAAGACCTTTTGAGGTTTTTCAAAATCCTATATTTATTTCGAAAAGGCCTCCAGAGATTCTTAATAGAAGAAATTTAGGGTTAGACTAGAATGAGATTAGGAATATGATCCCAAAATGTATGTGATTGTGTCAAACAAGGGAGGTTATTCCTTGTTCCGATCAAGATTTAAATTTATAAAGTTCGCGTGCTGTAACCTCAATTCGTTGCAAACTCAGTTGAGCATGGATATCGTCCTCAGGGATTAAAAGCTAAGTTACGAAAAACCTAAGTGAATTCGATTCTAGTTAAAAAGAATATATTTGATTGATTGGATTGGTTGAACTAATTATGAAAACTGTAAAATTGTACAAGAAAATCAATAATACAAAGACCTTGGGTATTTCGAATCCACGTACTTAACTCGCATCAATTACATTAATATGTTGAACTAGGGTTTATGAATATCTATGGTAAGTGATAAATTAGACTACAAGAATAAGACATCAAGAATAACCGTGCACATATGAATCAAGCATGAATCATCCCTTTAAAGCATGGACTGTCAAACAAGTATGTACAGCCCATCCAAGTAGGGCATGAACTATCTAGCTTCACATACACATGTTCGATAAGAACCATTGCACAACAAATATAATTGAAATCACAGAAAACAACTATATTGATAGATAAAATCAATTAAAACCAAATTTCTTGTATGCAATATCCTTAATGTTGTACAATCACCATAGTAATGCATAAAAACCCAAATCCAAACTTACTAATACAATAGAATAGAGAAAAATTTCATCTACTACCTAAGAAAAAAAGATTAGTTGCCCATAGTTGGGGTAGAATCGCCAAAAGCCTTCATTTCTTCCATGTACACCAAATCCTAGGTGAGAGAAGAGAGAAAACTAGAGAGAGAAGAGAGAGAATCAAAACTAAGAGCCAACCCCCATTACATTCGAAAAATATGCTTAAATAGGCTTAGGTAACCTTACAAACAAATCCCTCTCAAAACCAATCACAAAAGTTGCTTAAAAACCAAGTTTCCAAAAAATAGAAACTTTTCCGAGCCGCTCCTATCAATCATCTATCAATGCCTATCGATAGGGTTATGCTACAGGTTACAAATTCTACAGAAAATTGCATTTGAGGAGTGACCTATCGATAGCCTATCCATGCCTATCGATAGGGAAATGTTGCATTTTTCCATGAGAATCACCTATTCAGAAACTAGACTTCTCAAGCTTTCCAAGCATATAAAGATCATCAAAATCAGAGTCCGGATGAGGGAGATGCAAGTGTTTAAAGTCGGAAGTTTTCGTCGGAGAAAAAACTGCATAGCTTCAAAAGCCTCTAAATGGATTCCAAAGGTTTTTAAACATCTAATTGACTTTAAAAAACTATTTAAGCTTGCATGAACTTCAAAGGATGAACTTTAGGCTCTTTATTATGTAAGAATAAACCGAAAAACCTACACAAACACAGAAAACAACATTGACACATATATAAACTAAAAAAACATTAATACTAAACATAAATGCTAAAATGGGATTGCCAAACACATAGAAAAGAGATAAGATTGCAGTGCAATCACACCCCCTAACTTAAGCTTTGCTAGTCCTTAGCAAACAACTAAACCTATAAACTCTAAGTAACTAAAACAAATAGATAGAATAAAAACATATAACCAAATAAAGCCACTTTCGCAGGAAATCGCGATGGCATTTAGCGGATGTAACAAGCCTTTAAACCCCTAGATTCCCCATAGTGGATGAGTTATAGTCTCATGAGGGTTTGCAGAAATGGCACCCACAAACATGGAAACCCAGTACATTCCCTTTATTCACAATGATCAAGAAAAACAAGCTTCAATTAAATGAGCATGCAAAGCAATCTATGTACTCATAAATTATGAATGATTTGAACAAGCTTCATATAGATAAAATCCATATGCAGTGAAGTGAAATCACCCAAACATATTCTACACCATCAAATGTCTCATGCTTAAGTAAACAAGATGGTAAACAAAAAGAACAAAGATGATGGAACATGAAAAGAAAAACACAAAGGATAGAAAACAAAAGGAAAACACAACATTACTGTGAAAAACGAAATACACAGAGAATGAGGAATGAAAATGAACAACTAACATACATATACACAATAGAATGTAAAGTTGCAACAAAATTTAAACATAAGCAATTGTTAGTAATATGCCCTAATAGCCAATCTCACTGGTGTAATTTAGGACATA
>JAESVK010000975.1:1508607-1519574 GCA_017140935.1 Hamamelis virginiana
CTAACATATCAACAAACGAACACTCCTCAAAGTGATGAGGGTGTGGAGCAGTATGGTAAACTTGAAGCTTAGCCTTCAAATTACCAAAAAAGACCTCTATAATACCTTCCCTACAATAAAAGACTACGTTAGCAATCACTAAAAAAGGTCTCCCTAGGATGATAGGGATTTGGGCTTTAGAATTATGCACAGGTTCCATGTCAAGAACAATAATATCTGCAGGAAAGACAAATGATTCAATCTTGATAAAGACGTCCTTTAAAATTCCCCGAGGCACCTTGGTTGACCTATCAGCAAATTGAAGCACAGTAGGACTAGGTTTAAACTCCCTAAGTTCCATCTTCTCATACACAGAGTATAGAATAATATTCACACTTGCCCCAAAATCAACTAAGGCCCTATCTATAAAATGACTTCCTAAGAAGCATGAAATAGTAGGAGTACTAGGGTCTTTATGCTTAAGGGGGAGGTGATGCTGCACAATGGCACTAGCCACTTCAGAAAGGATCGTTGCCCTAGCAAAATGTGCACGCTCCTTGCGCCGTTGAGTACACAAGTCTTTTAGAAATTTGGCATATGAAGGGATATGCTTAATTGCATCTATGAGTGGTAAATTGATATGCACTTATTTAAACACTTCTAACATCTCACTCAAAGACGCTCCCTTCTTTTTCCCTTTAACAGGTGCAACCAACGCGGAGGGGAATGGAGCCTTGGGCACATAGGATACCACAAGATCATTAGAATTAGAGGGAAAGTTATCCCCTCTTAGGCCTACTGACCATTTACTTTTTTTTCTCACTCTTTTGCTCCTCTTTCCCACTAATCTCTACCACCTCAGGGACCTTACACTCAACCTTGAGCCTCACCCTTACTAGACTTCCCCCAACTTTATTATCAATGACCGATCCACTCTTTAAAGTCATAATAGACTTTACTTCCTCGTGGTGCTGAGGGTGTTGCGAATGAGAACTCTCAACCACAAATGCACCCTTAGGGTTATTCACAGGTTGACTTGGAAGTCTACCCTCATCTCAACAGCTAAGAGTTGTCGCAATTTGCCCCACTTGTGACTCTAACTTAGCTTTAGCCTGAGAATGAGAATGAAGGAGCTGACGATCTGCCTATATGTTCTTTAATGCATTGAGAACCTTGTCTTCAAAGTCAGAACTCCTTTGAGGTTGCTGTGGTTGGGGTGGATTGACACTTTGGTTTTGGTACTGAGACTGAAGATGAGGTGGTCTATAAAATTGAACAACATTAGAATTCCCCCCAAAAAAATTTGCCATAGGTGGGTAAGGTGAACTAATTCATTGCCCCTTGAAAAGGTTGAGACCACTGAAGATTAGGGTGACAATTCCATCCAGGGTTAAAAGAATTGGAATACGGATAATTCATAGAATTGGAGTACCCTTGAGCAGCATTCACATGCTCTTGGACAAACTCTGGGTATTGGCTCGCCATTAGGCAAGATAAAATATCATGGTTCAACTCCACACAAATACCACACACCTAATTAACAGAATGAAGTGGTGCCCTAGATGTTTGCCTTTGAGCAGCAATTAATTAATCAAGCGTTTGAGACAAGGCTGTCACTTGTTGGTTCACAACTGAAGAACTACTGACCTCATAAATGCCTCATTTCTTAGGTAGATTAGAGGATGATGATAAACCTCTCTCATTTTGACTCTTAAAAGCCATGTGTAGAGAATCCTCACTAAGAATCTCGAACAAGTCCTAAGCCTCGTCTACACTTTTCCTCAAAATTGCACCCCCACTTGCTGCAATTACTAAAATTTTATCTTTATCACTCAACCCTTGGAATAATGATTGGATAATTTTCCAGCTGGCAATGTCATGATGAGGACACAACCTAAAAAATTCCTTTATCCGCTCCCAAGGCTCATGGAATGGCTTCCTTTACGTTGGACAAAATGTGTGCTGATATACTGTATTTGTGTGGTCCGTCCTATAGAATAAAATCGGGCTAAGAAAAGCCCCTGAAGTTGGTCCCAAGTATTAATAGGGTCAGGGGTCTGAAGAATGTTAATCAAGGTTTTAGCTTTAACTCTCAAAGAGAACGAGAAAAGCAAGAGCTTTATGGCATTAACAGTGAAACCTTGGATCCTTATAGTAGATCATATTCCCACAAACTTAGTTAAGTGATCGTATGGATTCTCCCTATCCAACCCATAGAAGGTAGGAAGCATCTAAATGGTAGCATACTTAATCTCATACTGGATATTTTTGATGTTGGGAATCTGAATGCAAGAGGGAGGGGTGAATGTGTTCTGCATGAAATGGTCTCTAAGCATCGTAGGGGCTTGCTGTGCTTGCAAGGGATCCATAGCTACCCTATTGGTACGGTGTTATTGGCCATGTCACCCATCTCAACAGAAGACTCTAACTATTTACTGTTACGAAGAGAAGCCCTAAAAGTTCTCAAAGTACTCTCTAATTCTGGGTCAAAAGGTCTTAAGTCAAGAGACAAGGAACGCCGACCGTGCATAAACTACCCCCACTAAATACAAATACAAAAAGGAAAATAAAAAAGAATGCAAATAAAATAAAAGAAAATAAATAGGAAAAAGAAATAAATTGAGAAGAAACTCCCCTCGATCCTGATTTCTAGTCTTTACGCGGTCCTATCCAAATCTTTGGCACCAGTTTAGCAATTTTATTTAGCAATTTAGCCTTTTTGACTTAGCACACAAGATTTTGTTTAGCAACCTGTAAAACAAACAACCTTGAAAGAGAGAAGTAAAGAATTAATAAATAAAAGAAAAGAAAAGAAAATCCTAAAACAACAACTAAAATTAAATTTACTATGAATCCTATAATCGTGCTTTAATCCCCAACAACGGCACCAAAATTTGATCGTGTGAAACAAGGGAGATTATTCCTTGTTCCGATCAAGATTTAAATTTATAAAGTTCACGTGCTGTAACCTTAATTTGTTGCAAACTCAGTTGAGCACGGACATCGTCCTCAAGGATTAAAGGCTAAGTTACGAAAAACCTAAGTGAATTCGATTCTAATTAAAAAGAATATATTTGATTGATTGGATTGGTTGAACTAATTATGAAAAAAATAAAATTGTAGGATAAAATCAATAATAAAAAGACCTTTGGTGTTTCGAATCCACTTAACTCGCATTAATTGCATTAATAGGTTGAATTAGGGTTTATGAATATCTATGGTAAGTAATGAATTAAACTACAAGAATAAGACATCAAGAATAACTGTACATATATGAATCAAGCATGAAGCATCCCTTTAAGGCATAGACTGTCAAACAAGTATACACAATCCATCCAATTAGGGCATGAACCATCTTGTTTCACATACACATGTTTGATAAGAACCATTGCATAACAAATATAATTGAAATCACATAAAATAATTATATTGATAGATAAAATCAATTAAAACCAAATTACTTGTATGTAATATCCTTAATGTTGTACAATCACCATAGTAATGCATAAAAACCAAAATCCAAACTTAATATTACAATAGAATAGAGAAAAGTTTCATTTACTACCCAATAAAAGAAGATTAGTTGCTCATAGTTGGAGTAGAATCGCCAAAAGCCTTCATTCCTTCAATGTGCACCAAACCCTAAGTGAGAGAAGAGAGAAAACTAGAAAGAGAAGAGAGAGAAAATCAAAACTAAGAGCCAACCCCCATTACATCTGAAAAATATGCTTAAATAAGCTTAGGAAACCCTACAAACAAATCCTTCTCAAAACTAATCACAAAAGTTGCTTAAAAACAAAGTTTCCAAAAAATAGAAACTTTCTCGAACCGCCCCTATCGATAGCCTATCAATGCCTATTGATAGGGTCATGCTGCAAGTCATAAATTCTATAGAAAAATGTATATAAGGAGTGCCCTATCGATAGCCTATCAATGCCTATCGATAGGGTCATGTTTCATTTTTCCATGAGAATCACATATTCATAAACTAGACTTCTCAAGCTTTCCAGGCATATAAAGATCATCAAAATCAGAGTTTGGATAAGGGAGATACAAGCTTTTGAAGTTGGAAGTTTTCGTCGGCAAAAAAACTGCACAGCTCCAAAAGCCTCCAAATGTATTCCAAAGGTGTTCCAAAGGTATTTAAACATCGAATTGACTTTGAAAAACTATTTAAGCTTGGACGAACTTCAAGGGATGAAATTTAGGCTCTTTACGAATAAATCGAAAAGCCTACATAAACATAGAAAACATTATTAACACAAATATAAACTAAAAAAGACATTAATACTAAACATAAATGCTAAAATGAGATTGAAAAACACATAGAAAATAGACAAGATTGTAGTGCATTCAGTATGGCTGTAGGGGCTACAAAACGTGTTATAAGGCCTTTATGTAGAAAAGGCTTGACCAAAAGCCTGGATTAGACTGTTAATAACCACAACAAGTCTGAAAGTCAGAATATGGCGTTGAAAAATCAGCCTATGGCCGTCACTACTCCGATTGTGCATTCTCAAGATGAGAAAAGACCACTCATGAATCAAATGCCTGGGAGGCAAGGTTCTTAGAACTATGGTCTTTAAGAGTTTACATGCAATCCTTTGTATGAGAACGAAATCAATATTAAGAGACAAAATGACCAAGGGACCTTCAAATTAACATTAAGGGGGCATGTAGAAATGCCAAATGACAAGATCGTGTACGAGAGGCCTTTTAAGGCTTTAATAGAGAAGATCAAGCAGGACTTTTCTGGTAACGATCTTAATATTGAAGATAGTGTGGAGAAAGTACTCAAAAGTTGCACTGATGATGAAAACAATAATATCGTGCACGGGATGCCTTTTGAGGCCTTAACATAAGAGACCAAACATGACTTTTCTGGTGACAATTTTGAGATTAACGAAGGCCCTAGGACTAACAATTATGATATTGAAGCACTGTAGACAATGTCCTTGTAGGTTATGAATATGAAAATAACCATCCTTATGGTCAGGAGACCATTCCTCAAGGTCTTTACAAAAAAGTACAAATATTTATCAAAGTCAAGGAACCTCCAAATTTTGACCAAAGTGGTATGGAAGGCAACAAAGAGGAGAATGTCCTTGTAGGTTTTGACGATGAAGATAACCATCCTCATGGTCAGGAGACCGATCCTCATGGTCTTTATAAAGAAACACCAATCTATACTGAAGTCAAGAAGCTTCCAGATATTGACAAAGGTGGTACAGAGGGAAACAAAGAGAAGAATGTCCTAATATGTTTTGATGAAGATGACTATCAGAGGACTGTTCTTGACTGTCTTTATGAGGATGAGTCGGTCCCTGCAGAAATCAACAAGCCTCCAGATATAGACCAAGGTAATATAGAGAGCAACAAAGGTGACTTTAATGAGGTAACAAATGGGGTCAAATACCCATCCATGCCTTTTATTCTTAAATTTGTTCAAATCATGTGCTATTTGGTTTTCTTAGATTAAACCAGAGTAGTTATGGAAATTATTAGGCATGAATTCAAAATGAATATCAACCATATTTCTCAAACAATCTAACATCCTAGATGGATTACGGGAGGCCATCAAGTTTGGATTAAGATGAGATGGTTGGTGAAGAAGCGAGAGTATTTCTGGCTAAAGAAATGGCAAAAAAGATGGCCTTACATGCCATAAAATTAGTCCTTACAAATTTTCGGGTCTTACAAACCGGAAAAAAAGACCTTCAGGTTATAAAGCACGGCTTTACAAATTATAAGTATTTCAGACCTTTCAGTGCAGAAATGTGATCTTCGGCCTTTTAAGCCCTATGATTTGGTTATAATATATTTTCAAAGATTTAGGCCGAAAAGAATAGCCTTGCAGGTTGAGGAGAACGACCTTGCAAGTTGAGAAGAATAACTTTCTAGGCTGCAAGAAGACGGTTTTATAGACCGTAAAAGGAAGAACTTTGCGACCAAAATATCTGAATTATCAAATAACAGTTTTGTCTTAGACTGTTTCGGCACCCACAAAAATTCCACAAGGTTATTAAGAATGGAGAAAGAAGCTGTTAGAGGTATGCCCTAAAACCAATCCTAAAGGGCATGTCTATTTTATATTATATTAATTAGAAGGTATTACTTGTCGTATATATATTAATTATATATATGATAATGTCCATGAATAAATGATAAGAGAAATATATCTTAAGTAATTGAGATATAAAGACTTATATTTCTCATACACATTTATTCTACAACAGTTCCTACTCATAGGTTTATTAAAGAGGACATTTATTAAACCGTCAAGAGTAGCACAGATTTAAACTGACTCAATTGGGAGGATAAGTGGTATTTCCTATCAGTGTGTTGACACTTAGGTTAATCTGTGGGTGCATGTTAGAGAACATGTACACTGAACTTGATCTGCTAGAATATTCATATGGAGATTAAGTCAAATGAATATTCTTATGTTACGTCCATATGTTTGGTAGTCCTTAGACCTGAGACACCATAGCTATCTTGTGCTTTAGTTCTTAAGGTTTGATAATATCTTGTACAGCTTTAACCCTAAGGATGTAATCGATACTCATTAGCTCTAATAGGTCATGCATGGAGATAGATGAGTAGTCAATAAGGAATCATCACTCTCATTAGTTTGAGAGAGAATGTCAAGGTCAGTTCTCAAAGATAACTCTCGATGTGAATCTCTGGCCAGAGTGATAGGTGAACTGTGAAAGTGTTTCATAGGGTTCATCTTATTGAGATTATATTTTGAGAACACATGACAATATGTTAAGATAAGGGTTTTGACTGATATCTATACCCTGATTATCTTAACTGTGACATTAGGGGATGAAGGATTAAGTAAAAAGAAGGGTTCACATAGTTCTACCCAAACCTATGGCACGTCATGACACATTGCTAGACGTCACTCATGACCAGTAAAAACCTATTGGTAAAGTGTTATCAATGAGGGCATAATTGGAATTGTTCCAATTGACCCTTAAAATATAAAGTTTTTATTTTAGGAGACATAGAGATGTCCTTGTCCACTGCTAGGTTGGGGTGAACCCAAAGGGTCACACACAATAGGGCATAAGAGAGTCTTTTGAATTAATGAGAGCAGAATATTCCCATTTACTGTTAATTTAGTCCTTATTATTAATGGTTAATAAGGGAGGGACTAAATAGCAATTAATAGGAAGTTTTTCTATAAATATGAAGTGATGGGTCAAGCTAGCACTAATCAACCCTAGCTATCATCAAGTGGAGGCTAAGAGAAGAGTAGAGAACCCTAGGGCCGTCCCCTTGCATCCCCACTCTTTCATAGCCAAAATTCCCCACTAGCTCTCAGGCTTGCCTCTCATCAAGTGTTGATAGTTGCAAGGATTCTCAAGGTCTTGTGCTCGTGTGGATACCGTTGGAGGCTTCATACTTTTGGAGCTCGAGTTCGAAGATCGTAAAAACAAAACAGGTTATTGTAAGTATGTATTTAAATAGTTTATTTATGTTCTTACTTTGTTAAATCATGATCCGATACTTAATCGGATCCTCTCTAGATATCGATGGTGGATTCAGTTTTTGTAAAACATTTTATTGCAGGTCTTCCGCTGCGAATTCATAATATCGATTTCTTTTCAGAAGCCAAGTCAAAGCCACAATACAAACAAGACCTTTATACCACCACGGAAGATCGCCAAAGGCCTATAACAAATTTCTAAGGTTATAGACAAAAGAATTAATTGGGAGACAGACTAAAAGAAGGTCTACAACGCTACACTCAAAAGTCCAAGAAAAATCAGAAAGTCTACAGGTTAGAGACTAGACGAGGCTAGATATAAGAGATTGAAGGCATTCCAAGCAATCAGATAAGATCGTAGAAAAAGATTTAAAGGTCTTTACTGAAGATCGTAGTTTACGACTTTTCTATGAATAACCTAAAATAAAAAATTTGACAAACACTAAAAGAGATTGATAAAGATCGAGATCTACATGGCAAAATGTATATATTCTTCTATTTTTACAAATTATTTGCTACAAAATTAATTTGAAAGATGTAAGAACAGGGGGCAAAGTGTTCACTACAAAAATAACCAACCAATGGTGAGGTGCCATGTAGCATGGAAGTTGGTGTGTTAGTGGCTATTGTTAGTGGGCCATTAATCTAGTTAGTGGGAAGTTAATCAAGAAAGTTGTTATTTAGTTAGTGGGTGGTTATGCCACATGTCAAGCAATTATAAAGTCTAGGAAAGTTAGTAGGACATGTGGCAATTGAAAGGTTTATTCGAAATCCATGGAATCGCAGCGGAAGACAAAATATATATATATATATTTTTTACATAGATGATTCCATCATCGAATATCCCGACAGGATTCGAACAAGCATAGGGACATGTGATTTACAAAACAAGCATACATATTTATCAAACATAAATAATACTTACTTGATTAGCCTTTCGATTTGCGATTGGTGAATCCAAGCTCCAAACGGATGAAGCCTCCAACGGTATCCACACGAACACAAGACCTCTTGAATCCTTGAAGCTCATCAACTATGGAAGAATCAAGCTTGGAGAGGGGAGAGAAACTATTTCTCTAATTTGATGAGTGGGAGGCTTAGTGCTAGTATGTCTTATCATCTAGTATTTATAGAAAACCCCTAGGGTTTCCATTTAATACTTATTTCCAAAAGTAACTTAATTCTCTTTATATATTAACAATTAATATATAACTTAATTCCTTATATATATTAACAATTAATATATAAGGTTATTAATAGAATTAGTATTAGGAAATTCCCTTCTCACTTTAATTCAAGAGACTCACTTATGCTCTTTGTTTGTGTGTGACCCATTGGGTTCACCCCAACCTAGCAGTGACTAGGGATATCTCCATGTCTCTTAATATAGAAACTTTCTATTTTAAGGTTTAATTGAAACTATTCCAATCATGCCCTCATTGATAACACTTATCAATAGGCTTTCACTGGTCATGAGTGACGTCTAGGAATGTGTCATGACATGCCCTAGGTTTGGGTGAATAGCAGAACTATATGAACCCTTCTTGTTACTTAATCCTTCATCCCTTAATGTCACAGTTAAGATATTCAGGGTATGGATATAAGTCAAAACCCTATCTTAACAACCTTGTTATATGTTCTTCAAAATATAATCTCAATCAGATGAACCCTATGAAACACTTTCGTAGTTCACCTATCACTCTGGCCAGAGATTCACATTGAGAGTTATCTTTGAGAACTGAAGCTGACATTCTTTCTCTTACTAATGAGAGTGATAATTCCTTATTGACCACTCATATGTCTTCATGCAAGACTTATTAGGGCCAATGAGTGCCGACTACATCCTTAGGGTAAGGCTGTATAAGGCATTATCAAACCCTAACAATTCAGGCACAAGACATCCATGGTGTCTCAGGTCTTAGGATTACCAAGTAAATGGATGTAACATAAGAATATTCCTTTGACTTAATCTCCATAGGAATATTCTAGCAGATCAAGTTCAGTGTACATGTTCTCTAACATGCACCCATAGATTAACCTAAGTGTCACTACACTGATAGGAAATACTACCTATTCTCCCAATGGAGTTAGTTTAAATCTGTGCTACTCTTGTCGGTTTAATAAATGTCCTTTTTAATAAACCTATGAGTAGGAACTCTTTTAGAATAAATGTGTACGGGAAATATGAGTCTCCATATCCCAACATCTTGAGATACATATTTCTCTTATCATTTATTCATGGACATTATCATATATATAATTGAATATATAAACGACAAGTAATACCTTCTTATCCTAATATGAAATATATATACTCTTTAGGATTGGTTTTAGAGCATACCTCTAACAATCTCTCACTTGCACTAAAGCCAATCACCATAGTATCTTATACTAGTCTTCGAAAGACAAGACTTATAACTCCCATGAGGTGTTATGGCAATGGAGATCCTATGCAAACAAACTTTGCATCTTTATTATTTTCCATAATAGTAATTAAACTATAATTCTACTGCCAACTCTGATGTCTGATGTGCAGTAAATGAGACCTATGTTCTTAATAGAGAACATTATGTACTAGGCATTATTTTAGGCAACTTGTAAATGACATCCTTTTAGATTTCTTTATTCATGTAAGTATTTCATTCTTAATTAATTTAAGAATATACTTACTTTTATTCAGGATCATTATTCTGAATAATTCCAATATGTGCTAACAACTTTTGTAGCATCAATGACATTGTATTAAGTACATGATCTTTTATGAGATCCCATATTTCTCAAATATTAAACTCATATATAATCCCTCATAAAATCAATATTTTTGAGAGATTAAAATTCCTATAACTTTTATGGAATTTTTAATACTACACTTAGTATTTAAAGTATGTACTTAAATGAAGAAAGCTGAGAATGAATGACGACTTTATTGCTCCCACTAGTGCTTTTGAAACAAGGTATTTTTGTATTAAACTCTTTAATAACTTAAAATCCCTTTAGATGTTTCATAAAGGAATGGTTCTCAACCATCATGGAAACATTGCTTTCCAATAACTCTTTATTAAAGAAAGCATAGTTTTAAGATTCATTTGAAATATCTCATATTTAAAATAATTATTTAAACTACAACGTTTAACATATTTAAGGTCCTCTTTATATAAATGATTCAACTAAAATATTCTCAATATTTCCTTTTTAGCTTTACTCCAAATGAATGATTTGAACTCTTCAAATATTCATAGTTTTGAATCCTTTGAGCACTTTCAAATATTTAAGATAGATATGAAGTAATATAAACTAAAATGTAAGGTTTATACATCTCATGTATTATCATTATTTTCTCCTTATAAATAAGGTGATTGGATCATATTAATTAATGAATTTAGACGAAGTGTCAAGATTCATTTATCAATATGACCCTACAAAGTTGAATCACACACACACACACACATATATATATATATATATATATATATATATATATATATATATATAT
>JAESVK010000975.1:1550423-1567949 GCA_017140935.1 Hamamelis virginiana
TAATAGGTATGGTTTTAGTCAAACCCTATCTTAACAACTTGATATCTATTCCACAAAATATAATCTCAATAAGGTAATCGCAGTGAAACTCTTTTCACTGTTTACCTATCACTCTGGCCAGAGGTTCCCATTGAGAATTATCTTTGTGAACTTATCCTGACATTCTCTCTCATATAACTGAGAGTGATGATCCCTTATTGCACACTCATCCATCTTCATGCATAACTCATTAGAGCCAATAAGCACCGATTGCAACCTTATGGATATGGCTGTACGAGATACTATCAAACTCTAGCAACCTATGCACAAGACGGCTATGGTGTCTCAGGTCTAAGGACTACCAAATTAATGGACATAACACTAGAATATTCCTTTGACAGAACTACCATAGGAATATTCTTTGCAGATCATGTTCAGTGTACATATTCTCTAATATGCACCCACAGATTAACCTAAGTGTCACTACACTGATAGCAAAGACTACCTATCCTCCATATGAGTCGGTTTAAATCTGTGCTACTCTTCATACGGTTAATTAAATATCCACTTTAATAAACCTTTGAGTAGGAACTCTTTTAGAATAGATGTATATGAGAAATATCAGTCTCTCTATCTCAACTCTTTGAGATGCATGTTTCTCTTATCATTTATTCATGGACCTTATCATATATGTGAGAACATATTAGATAAGTTATACCTTCCATATATCGATAATATGAAACTTAATATACCCTTTAGGATTGGTTTTAGGGCATACTTCTAACAATTACAACCTTATGGATAAGGTTGTACAAGATATTATCAAACTCTAGCAACCTATGCATAAGACAACTATGGTGTCTCAGGTCTAAGGTCTACTAAATAAATGGACGTAACACAAGAATATTCCTTTGACAGAACTACCATAGGAACATTCTTTGTAGATCATGTTCAGTGTACATATTCTCTAATATGCACCCATAGATTAACTATTGTGTCACTACACTGATAGGAAAGACTACCTATCCTCCATAGGAGTTAGTTTAAATCTGTGCTACTCTAAAACGGTTAATTAAATATCCACTTTAATAAACCTATGAGTAGGAACTCCTTTTAGAATAAATGTGTATGAGAAATATCAATCTCTCTATCTCAACTCCTTGAGATGCATATTTCTCTTATCATTTATTCATGGCCTTATCATATATGTTTATACACATAAGATAAGTTATACCTTTCAAATATTATAATATGAAATTAATATGCCCTTTAGGATTAGTTTTAGGGCATACCTCTAACAAGGGCAGCCCCTACCTTGATCAAAAATCCATAGAGTGTGAGAAGAGAGAGAAAACTAAATAACAATATAGGTTTTTCATCAAATCAAAAACAAAACAACCAAAGGGGCAAAACCCCTTATGGCCGAATTCCTATAGGGCTGCCTCTCCCTTGCCGAATCCATCTAGGGTTACTTGTAAACCCTAGTTGCCATTAAAAACATGAATAAAACAAAAACAAGGAGCAAAAACCTCCATGGCCGAATTCACTATAGGTTTCTAAAACCTTGATTTTTGATTTTAATTAATATATCCATTATTGCCATCATCAAAACACATGGCCATGCTTGATTTGGCTCTAATACCACTGAAAGGTTTATTCGAAATCCATGGAATCGTAGCGGAAGACAAAATAAATTTTTTTTACATAGATGATTCCATCATCGAATATCCCAACAGGATTCGAACAAGCATAGAGACATGTGATTTACAAAACAAGCATACATATTTATCAAACATAAATAATACTTACTCGATTAGCCTTTCGATTTGCGATTGATGAATCCAAGCTCCAAATGGATGAAGCCTCCAACGGTATCCACACGAACACAAGACCTTTTGAATCCTTGAAGCTCCTCAACTATGGAAGAATCAAGCTTGGAGAGGGGAGAGAAACTATTTCTCTAATTTGATGAATGAGAGGCTTAGTGCTAGCATGTCTTATCATCTAGTATTTATAGAAAACCTCTAGGGTTTCTATTTAAGACTTATTTCTAAAAGTAACTTAATTCTCTTTATATATTAACAATTAATATATAACTTAATTCCTTATATATATTAACAATTAATATATAAGGTTATTAACAGAATTAGTATTACGAAATTCCCTTCTCACTTTAATTCAAGAGACTCACTTATGCTCTTTGTTTGTGTGTGACCCATTGGGTTCACCCCAACCTAACAGTGACTAGGGACATCTCTATGTCTCCTAATATATAAACTTTCTATTTTAAGGTTTAATTGAAACTATTCCAATTATGCCCTCATTGATAACACTTATCAATAGGCTTTCACTGGTCATGAGTGACGTCTAGCAATGTGTCATGACATGCCCTAGGTTTGGGTGAATAGCAAAACTATATGAACCCTTCTTGTTACTTAATCCTTCATCCCCTAATGTCACAGTTAAGATATTCAGGGTATGGATATAAGTCAAAACCATATCTTAATAACCTTGTCATATGTTCTTCAAAATATAATCTCAATCAGATGAACCCTATGAAACACTTTCGTAGTTCACCTATCACTCTAGCCAGAGATTCACATTGAGAGTTATCTTTGAGAGCTGACGCTGACATTCTTTCTCTTATTAATGAGAGTGATGATTCCTTATTGACCACTCATATGTCTTCATACAAGACTTATTAGGGCCAATGAGTGCTGACTACAACTTTAAGGTAAGGCTGTATAAGACATTATAAAACCCTAACAATTCAGGCACAAGACATCCATTGTGTCTCAGGTTTTAGGATTACCAAGTAAATGGACGTAACATAGGAATATTCATTTTACTTAATCTCCATAGGAATATTCTAGCAAATCAAGTTCAGTGTACATGTTCTCTAACATGAACCCACAGATTAACCTAAGTGTCACTACACTGATAGGAAAGACTACCTAGCTATCCTCCCAATGGAGTTAGTTTAAATCTGTGCTACTCTTGTCGGTTTAATAAATGTCCTCTTTAATAAACATATGAGTAGGAACTCTTTTAGAATAAATGTGTATGTGAAATATGAGTCTCCATATCCCAACATCTTGAGATACATATTTCTCTTATCATTTATTCATGGACATTATCGTATATATAATTGAATATATAAACGACAAGTAATACCTTCTTATCATAATATGAAATAGATATGCTCTTTAGGATTGGTTTTAGGGCATACCTCTAACAGCAATCATTTAGGCATGCAGTGGGAAGTTAAGAAAGTAGTGGAGCACTACTTCAATAGAGCACAAAGTGGGTAGTTACATGGCTGGCCAAACCTTGCCATGGCCTATATATACCAAATCAAAGAGACACTCAGCAACACCAACTCCAAAACAACACAATGCTTAAGACCTTCATGTAGATCTTTCAGGTCTTTCTTTTGGCAAGCAAGCTTGTCTTCAAATTTATTTCAAGTTTCTTTAGTTTAGTTCAAGCATCTTCTCAATTTCTAGCCGTAGTTCTTCAAGTTTCAAGCATTTCTACTTCAAGCAAGCGTTGCATTTTAATTTCCAAGCATATTTTCTTTCTAAGTATGTCGATTTCCATTTCTATGGTTGTAATCTCAAGCATGGTAAGTATTTATCTTGTTAATGCATTTCCAATTTCATTCCAAGCAAGTTGATTAGTTTGATTTCGATGTAATTCGAATCAGATTTTACTTTTTCTTAAACATTCCACTCTAGAACCCAAGAGGATCAACCTCTAATCCTCGGCAATCGCTTGATTCCATTTATTTTAAAGTGACCGCCTAGGCATTAGAACCACCTCCTAATTTCACAGACTAGAAGGTGCTAGAGGTCGTGTTTACATGATTTTTTGGGCTTTAACTAGCCTTGGCACGCCCACGCAGAAACCTTCACATGCAAGGTCTCGAGACCGAATTTTACACCGGGAACACTAAAATAATAAAATATTTTCCAAACTTGAATCCATCCAGCTAGAAAAAACAAATGATCTTCAGCGACCCATATATATATATATATTGTTTTTGGGGTCATAACATTAAGGAAGAATAGCAAACAAAGAAACAGAAAAGAAAACACACAAGCGACCGATATTTTAAGATTTGAGGTGAATGTGAAGCAACCTTGATGCTACAACAATTGGTTTCCTAAACATGAAGAAATTGGATAAAGAGGCCCTTTTCTTTTTCTTTTTCTTTTTTTTGTTGGATAACATGAAAATGCTTTTACTTGGTCACATTTCTCAAAACTGCAGTATGCTTTTAATCACGTTTTATTTATTTAGATAACTTGGTTTTCACAAGCACATCATGCCTCCACTCTTGACAGAAACATTGAATTAAAATTTAGCCATCAGCACGATTTTGTTGCCTAAATAATGCCCCACCTTCTCTCTCTCTCTCTCTCTCTCTCTCTCTCTCTCTCTCTCTATATATATATATATATATATATATAAAGGAGATAATATGCATAATCAAGGAATAATAGCCACTTGATGTTTTAATGGTCACTTTAGCATTTGAGTCACTACAATATAACATTAAAAAAGTTAAAACTTTTGAAATTCCCTGCTTTGTTAGGCACTATCAACAATCCCTAGCTACCTAATTGTCATTATTGAATGATAACGAAGATATATTGATGGAATCCATCGTTCTCAATCCATCTTTTGACCAACGACCATATATACTCTACTACTTAGTGGAATTGATCGATCGAGATAATCAAATAAATCAATCCAATTCTCGTCTTCTATCCACCAATCAGTAGATATCCCATTTCAGCCATCTCACATTGATTTTATTGTACTTTAATTTTACTTTGTAACACCTATGTAATCCTAAGCCTGCTAGTTCTCTACTATTTGTTTATTTTATTCATTCCACTTTTTGTATTTTTACGAGTACGGTTTTATATATATATTATCTCATAGTGGAGCGCTAGCTAGGAATATTATAGAAGATTAATGGAGAAACATAGTGTGAGGCCCTGATTTTTTTTCTAATTAAATAAATAATTGTTTGAATTTAAAATTAATAAGAATATTATCATTGTGATATGTATGCGTCTCAGTAGTAGATTAATTTTATTGAGAATTGTGTGTCGCATGTGCATGCCACTATATGTTTGACTAATATATATTAGTTCAGGTTTTTCTCAAGGCTTGTTTTAGATATTCCTCTTATCCATGTCATCATGCATGTCAAGTATTACAGTGATTTGATGGCCAGTTTCTAAAATCCGAACTAAAAAAAATTATAGCAGTTTTCACATTATTGATTCAATAGTCATATTTTAAAAACTCTCACGAGTTTCTCGAAATATTTAATCCACATTAGTGTTTTGAAACTGAGTGGTAGAAATATTGGTAAGGGAAACTTGTTCCTTTCATATATATATACAAAACAGATCGGTTGCAGTCCGGACTGCAAGTGGACTACACGGCCATTTGGCCGTGCTCCAGTAGTTGGTTCCAAATTCCGACCGTTGGATATGATGCTCACTCCCTGCATGCCACGCCTGCAAAAAATCATGCCGATCCGACTGTTGGAATTAAAACTAGCCTTAAACACAAACAAAATTTAAATATAGTCTTTGGTAATTTCAGTCTGCTTAAGGTTGGTTTTACAAAATTCCAACCGTCAGATCGGCATGATTTTTGCAGGCGTGGCATGCAGGGGGTGAGCATCATATCCAACGGTCGTAATTTGGAACCGACCACCGGAGCACGGCCAAATGGCCGTGCAGTCCACTTGCAGTCCGGACTGCAACTGATTAGTTTTGTGTGTGTGTGTATATATATATATATATATATATATATATATATATATAGATAGGGGCAGGCTCCCCTTACATCCAGTTTTACATGTATATCCGTAAGATACATTTCTCGTGTTTGTCATTTATGCCAAAAATCATGGTGATCCAAAGGTTTTTTATTTTTTTTCTTTTTTTAATGTCACTGTGAAAAATTATTAAAATTAGAAACATCACAATTTTTTATAGTGAGCTTTCTTAAAATCTTTCTGTTGGATCACTGTGATTTTTGGCATAAATGACAAACATGAGAAATGTATCTTATCCAACGATCAGTTTTTCAAAATATTCAACTCAAATAGGTGTTTTGAAAATGAAATGTGGGTATAGATGTAAAATAGGATGTAAGGAAACCTGTCTCTTATATCTTATTATATATAGAGCAGTTGGTCTAATGTGGCACCCCTCACATTGCTTCCCTCCCCCAATTCTCTTCTCTCCTTAATTCGCTCCTCTTATTCTTTTTAATTGGTTCATGCATATTTTATTTTATTTTATTCTCCACTTTTGACTTTCCATTTATTTCAACTTAGGGCTTCATTGTATGATTTCTATTTTCATTAAATTATTTTTGCTATTTTTCTCTCCACATCAGCCATTCCTACTTGGGGCTTTTTTTTCCTCTCTCCACAGTCTCCACATCTTCTCTCTCCAAGCTTCTCACGGACAAACAATTTACAAACATCTCATGACCACTACCTTGCAAACATATCATGAACTACTATCTCTCTTCACGAACCAGGTTTCTTCTTCTTGTTCTTTTCCTATATATATATATATATATATATATATATATATATATATATATATATGTATGTATGTATTTGTGTATGTACTTTTTTTTCAATTTTGATACCATGCAAAAACTCTCTCCACTGTACACTACTGTATACATGTATTTCCCATGTCTCTTAAGCAGTATCACATCCAGAAACGCGATTATATTCGGCATCATTCACAGCAAAATAGAGAACATTCTTTGTTTTGAGTTAACTTTAAGAAGTGTGTATATATATATATATATATATATAAGTTTTTTTTTTCAGTTTTGATACCATGCAGAAACTCTCTCCAATGTACGCTGCTGCATACATGTATTTCCCATATCTCTTGAGCCATATCACATTTAGAAATGCGATTATATTCGGCATCATTCACAGCACAATAGAGAACATTATCTACTTTTGAGTTGACTTGAAGAAGCTTCATGTAACTCTCGCTCCAATCGTCCATGTCTTTTGGAATTTGAGTACCATCTTCACTAGTTGTATAAATTACACGATTTTCTTTAATAATAACTCTTAAAACAACCATATCATAAGATTCAATCCAAATTTGCATCCTATTCTTCTAACATTTATAATTTTGACCATTAAAGTATGGAAGTCGGTCAACGGAATGACCTTAGGACAATCCAATAGTGTTTGCCATGATCTTTAGCTCAAGATAACAATCAAATATTGAGCATTTGCTCTGATACTGATTGTTGTCCCAAGTAATATAACCCTAAGGGGGGTGAACAGGGTTTTAGCAAACTAAGAGCAAATATTATCAAATAAAATTAAGATATGATTAATTTTACAAGCACACAAGTAAATACTGAAAGGTTCTGTGAATAAAAGCCATGGATTCGCAGCGGAAGTAGAAAACAAAACTTTTCTTTTATTAAAATCAATCCATGTTCACAAAACCTTCAAGAATCGATTCAAGCATGGGGGTCATGTATATTAAAAACACATACAAACAAGAATGAATATAAATTAACATAAATAAATCATACTTGATTGTGCTTTTCGATGTAGCTTTCCTTCGAGTTTCAAACGGATGAAACCTCCAAAGCGTATCCGCACGAGAGTAAGATTCCCTAGAACCTCCTAGTCTTCCACAACACTTGTGAGCAAGCTAGAATGGAGAGGGAGAGGAGAGAGAGAATTCGGCCCTGGGGTTCACCTTAACCCTAGAATGTGTAAACACTCATATTTATAGACTTTCTCCTCTTTAAGGGGTGTTTGGTTACTAGTGCTAGCATGACCAAACATCCTTGAATAGAGTAATCCTATTCTTGGTTAGTTTTGACTTTTAATTAATTAACCTTTAATAATTAAAATTAAACATAACTCAAAGACAGGATTCCCCTCCCACAAGTTTAAGGAACTCACTTACTCTCTATTGTGTGTGACCCTTTGGGTTCACCCTAACCTAGCAGTGGACAGGAACATCTCTATGTCTCCTAAAAATAGAAACTTTCTATTTTAAGGTTCAATTGGAACGATTCCAATTTTGCCCTCATTGATAACACTTTATCAATAGGCTTTCACTGGTCATGAGTGACATCTAGCAACATATCATGACATACCCTAGGTTTAGGTGAATAGCAGAACTATGTGAACCCTTCATGTTATTTAATCCTTCATCCCTAATGTCACAGTTAAGATAATAGGTATGGTTTTAGTCAAACCCTATCTTAACAACTTGATATCTGTCCCACAAAATATAATCTCAATAAGGTAATCGCAGTGAAACACTTTTCACTGTTTACCTATCACTCTGGCCAGAGGTCCCCTTTGAGAATTATCTTTGTGAACTTATCCTGACATTCTCTCTCATATAACTGAGAGTGATGATCCCTTATTGCACACTCATCCATCTTCATGCATAACTCATTAGAGCCAATAAGCACCGATTACAACCTTATGGATAAGGCTGTACAAGATACTATCAAACTCTAGCAACCTATGCATAAGACAGCTATGGTGTCTCAGGTCTAAGGACTACCAAATAAATGGACATAACACTAGAATATTCCTTTGACAGAACTACCATAGGAATATTCTTTGTAGATCATGTTCAGTGTACATATTCTCTAATATGCAACCACAGATTAACCTAAGTGTCACTACACTGATAGGAAAGACTACCTATCCTCCATATGAGTTAGTTTAAATCTGTGCTACTCTTCAAACGGTTAATTAAATATCCACTTTAATAAACCTTTGAGTAGGAACTCTTTTAGAATAGATGTATATGAGAAATATCAGTCTCTCTATCTCAACACCTTGAGATGCATATCTCTCTTATCATTTATTCATGGACCTTATCATATATATTAGAACATATTAGATAAGTTATACCTTCCATATATAATGATAATATGAAACTCAATATACCCTTTAGGATTGGTTTTAGGGCATACTTCTAACAAATAATACCTTACTCAGAAGAGAGTAAGGAAAATAGAATGCAAACACATAATTTTAATGTGGTTCGGTCTCCGTTTATGTCCACGCCTCAAGAGCTCCACTTGAGGATTCAATCCATTAACACAATGATGCTCCTTTTGGTGGAGAAACCTTTACAAAGTCAAGTTTCAATAGCTCTTCTTCACAAGCTTTGATTTTCTCACAAACTCCAAACTCAACAAGGGGTTAAACACAACCCTTAGCTCACAAGATATTAATAAGAACAATAAATGCTTTAAGAAGCTGATTCACACAAATATAAGCTCAACTAATGGCTTCTCAAGAGTTTAACAAAGATGGCTCAAGAATTTATCACAAGAAAGCTTGAACAATGAATGCACAAATGAATGTTCTTAATCTCTTTTGGATTGATAGACATAAATGAGAGTGGTGCATTTGGTCTCAAAGGACTGTTGCTAGTCATGCAAGAGCTAATGGGGGCAGATGAGTGAAAAGATGTGACATACATGGATTCGTAGCGGAAGTCATACGATAAAAATTTTATAAGATGAATCCAATCATCACAAACATTCATGAATCGTTACAAATATTGGATCATATGTTTATATCAATACAAGCATATATATATTTAAACACTTTAAATAATACTTACTTGGATTCCTTGTTGTAGCTTTTGTCGCGAGCTTTAAAGAGTATGAAGCCTCTGATGGTATCCACACGAACACAAAATCCCTTGAACCCTTGAAGCTTCACAACACTTGGAAGAATCAAGCTAGGAGAGGGGCGAGGTAGAGCACGAAATTGGGAGAGGGAGAATCCCCTTGGTGGCTAACGGCCCTAGGGTATTTTTCACTCTTCTATTTTTTGCCTCTTGTCTATTTGAAGAGTGGGCGGCTTAGTGCTAGCTTGTCCCATCACTTTGTATTTATAGAAAACCACTACGGTTCCCTTTTAATACTTTCTAATTAATAATTAAGCTCCTTAATTATTAACCATTAATAATAAGGCTCATGCTTAATTATAAATTAGAATTCCCCTCTCACTTTTAATTCAAGTAACCCACTTATGCTTTTTATTTGTGTGTGACCCATTGGGTTCACCCCAACCTAGTAGTGGTTAAGGACATCTCATGTTCCCTAAAATAGAAACTTTCTATTTTTGGTTCGATTGGAATAATTTCAATTTATCCCTCAATGATAACACTTACTATTAGGGCTTCACTAGTCATGAGTGACATCTAGCAACAAATCATGAGGTACCCTAGGTTTGGGTGAATAGCAGAACTATGTGAACCCTTCATATCACTTAATCCTTCATCCCCTAATGTCACTGTTAAGATAATAGGTATGGTGATCTGTCAAACCCTATCTTTAACAACTTGATATATGTTCCACAAAATATAATCTCAATGAGGTAAATGTAGTGAAACTCTTTTCACTATTTACCTATCACTATGGCCAGAGATTCACCTTGAGAATTATCTTTGTGAACTGATCATTGAAAGGTTGTGATCAAAGAATCGCAGCGGAAGGAAAACATCGTATGAAAACTTTTATAAAATTGATTCACAATCATAACCATACAAAGGACCAAAATAAAACATTGAACCATGAATATATAAACAAGAACATGAAATAATCTATTTAATTCATACTTACTTGATGATTGCCTTTGCGAAACTCCAATCGAATCCGAGCGCCAAAAGTATGAAGTCTCCAACGGTATCCACACGAACTCAAGACCCTTGAACTTTCTTGCGATTGATCAACACTTGATCAAAACCAAGCTAGAGAGGGAGAGAAGGCAGATCACGGCCATGGGAGAGTCCCTTGGTCATGGCCACATGGGTGGGTGAAAGTGATGATAGCCTCCTCTTCTATTTTTAGGGTTAAGTGGGCTTAGTGCTAGCATGCACTCATCCCCTTGTATTTATAGCAAGTACTAGGGTTTCTAATATTTTGCAACTTGGTCCTCCCTAATTAACTATTAATTAAAGAGACCTTATAAGTTATTTTAAATTAGAAACTTACCCCTCTCATTAATTTAAGAGCTCTCTTGTGTCCTTTTGTGTGTTACCCATTGGGTTCACCCCAACCTAGTTGTGGACCGGGACATCTTATGTTCCCGAAATAGAAACTTTCTATTTATGATTCAATTGGAACAATTCCAATTTCGCCCTCAATGATAACACTTATCATTAGGCCTTCACTAGTTATGAGTGACATCTAGCAATGTGTCATGACGTGCCTTAGGTGTGGGTGAATAACATAACTAAAATGAACCCTTCATGATACTTAATCATTCATCCCCTAGTGTCACTGTTAAGATAATTGGGCATGGTTATTAAGTCAAACCCTATCTTAACAACTTGTTATATGTTCTACAAAATATAATCTCAATAAAGTGAACCCGATGAAACTCTTTCACAGTTCACCTAACACTATGGCCATAGATTTCAAACCGAGAATTATCTTTGTGAACGAACCCTAACATTTTCTCTCATCATAGTGAGAGTGATGATTCCTTATTGACCACTCATCTATCTTCATGCATAACTTATTAGAGCCAATGGGTATTGATTACATCCTTAAGGTTAAGGCTGTACAAGACACTATCAAACCCTAACAACTTAAGCATAAGACAACTATGGTGTCTCAGGTCTAAGGATTACCAAATTAATGGACGTAACATAAGAATATTCTTTTGACTTAAACTTCATAAGAATATTCTTGCAGATCATATTCGGTGTACATATTCTCTAATATGCACCCACAAATTAACTATAGTGTCATTACACCGATAGGAAAGATTACTTATCCTCATATTAGAGCTAGTTTAAATCTGTGCTACTCTTGACGGTTTATTAAATGTCCACTTTAATAAACCTATGAGCAGGAACTTTTTAGAATAAATGTGTATGAGAAATACGAGTCTCCATATCTCAACAACTTGAGATACATATTTCTTTTATCATTTATTCATGGACCTTATCATATATATATATTTAAATATACACGACAAGTTGTACCTTCAAATTAATATAATATGAAATTGATATGCCCTTTAGGATTGGTTTTATGGCATAACTCTAACAATCATGACATTCTCTCTCATTAAGTGAGAGTAATGATTCCTTATTGCACACTCATCTATCTTCATACAAAACTTATTAGAGCCAATAAGTACCGATTACAACCTTATGGTTGAGGCTGTACAAGATACTATCAAACCCTAGTAACCCCATGTGAACATATCATCAATTATATGGTACATCTCCCATATAAAGCATTATTTTATGTCTAACATAAAATAATCTCACCTCATCATTTTATGTTTCACATAAAATAATTTCAAACAATTTAAAATATTATTTCATGCTTCACATAAAATAATTCGAACTCATCGTTCATATGGTACATCTCCCATGTGAACATATCATCAATTATGTGGTACATCTCCCATATAAAGTATTATTTTATGTCTCACATAAAATAATCTCACCTCATCATTTTATGTTTCTCATAAAACAATTTCAAACAATTCAAAATGTTATTTCATGCTTCACATAAAATAATTCGAACTCATTGTTCATATGGTACATCT
This sequence comes from Hamamelis virginiana, assembly GCA_017140935.1. Lineage (NCBI taxonomy): Eukaryota > Viridiplantae > Streptophyta > Magnoliopsida > Saxifragales > Hamamelidaceae > Hamamelis > Hamamelis virginiana. The sequence continues at coordinate 1,563,040 of JAESVK010000975.1, forward strand.
CCCATGTGAACATATGATCAATTTTATGGTACATCTCCCATATACAATGTTTTCAAAATCATCATTCAAAATCATCATTTAATGATAATTTTCATGCAAAACATGAACTAATTTTGGAAAAATTCGATCGAAAAAACAAAATTTGAGAAAATCAAAGAGGGGCACACTGGTGGCCGTCCTAGCCTGGACGGCTAGCCAACCTGGGCTGGACGGTTGGCTGTCCTAGCTAGGACGGTCACCTTGTGTGACCCGAAAATGTTTTGTTCTTTTTAAACCCCATATGCTCATGTGCGCTCTTGTGCTCATTCTAAGCATTTCTAAGCTTATTTTGCTCCAAAACTCTCTCACTCTTGATCCTCAATCATCATAAACCCAACCAAACATTGGTTCATACCTTTGTCAACATAAGATCATCATTTCTCCAAGTTCTTCAACTTGTTTTCATTTGGTGTGAACCTCTCCACTTCTCCCATACTCAACTCTCTTCAAAAATGTCTAGAAATCAGTCCCCTCCACCTTACTCAAAGTAGCCATTCTTGGAAGTTAAGGCTAGATACAAGGCACCATCATATGGAGACTCTCATCCACCATCTCTACTTTTGGAGCCTAGAACACATCTTTCGTATATTCACTCCAAAGACAATGTAAGTTAAACTTCATCAATAACTCTTGATTCATATGCAATTGATTGGATAGAAATGCTTGTTTGCATGTTATGATTGTTGATTTTCATATCATTATAACTTTTGGGAAAAGCATGGGAGCCCCATTTCATAACTTCACAAGCTTGTCAATTGTGCACACCAAGTGTTTGATGAAATGCCTCAATGAAGTAAACTTTGATTTTTCAAATCAAACATGCCCTAATCATATTTCAATGATTTTTGTAGGATTTTAGAAAGCATTTGCCATGATCAATTATATTTGAAAATATCATTTTGAAAATATGCATATCATATGTTTGATAAAATGCCTAAATGGCACCATCATCCATTTTCTTCTTTACAAGTCATCTCATGTCAAGTAAAGTATCTCAAAGATTTTCTATGATGTTTAATTTGATTAAAACACCATCAATTTTAAATTTGAAACACTTTGGATTTTGGTGACACCACCCATGCCTTTGATAATAAATTGTATCATCCAATATGCACTCATCTTTTGTAAAAACCATTTTTAAAATGTATTGATCATTGTGGTTCATTCAAAGCATAAATTTTACTTCATTTCATGATATGTAAATCAATAGTCATGCTTGCATTGCATTTGAATCAAAGATCCTTTAGAAATAACAATATTTGCTTTGATGTGAATATAACCCAAACGTGCTTATGCAGCCCAATTTCGAAATTCGTACACGATACTCCTTAGGTAAGCTAATCAAATGGTGGGAATTAATGGAGACACGTCAACCTCAACCCAAGGCCATTGTAGAGCAGGCAGGCTTCAAGTTCTTCTTAGATTCTCTCTGGCTCGACAACATGGATAGAATGACTATGATAGCTCTTTCCGAACTCTGGTGGGACACCACCAACACATTTCACTTCAGGTTTGGGGAAATGACTATGACCCCACTCAATTTCACCATGATTACAGGACTTCCTATTGGAGGCCAACCACTCGCTTTTTATGAAGAAGCTCACACCGATGAAGAATACTTGCTAAATCTCTTGGGCGTTGAAAATGTTCTTTTGACAAAAAGAGGAGTCAGGCGCTCTTGGCTCTATAATTATTTCAGCATTCAAAGTGAAGAGGAGGGAGGGGAACCCGAAGATATTGTCCGAGCATTCATTCTGTATCTGCTTTCATGCACTTTCTTTGCGGGTACACAGGACATAGCCCCTCTAGGCTTCTTGAAGAGTTTGGAGGACATGTATAATGTTCACCTATACGACTGGGGTGGAGCGGCATTAGCGACCATGTATCGCTCCATGAGTGACAAATCACGAGATGCTGCTCAAGACTTCGGCGGCTTGGCTTTCATATGGCAGGTACTGATTTCATCTGGTGTCTTTCAATAAAATCTCTCTATATCTTTGTCAATTTTTTGATCTTTCTTTCATGCAGGAATGGGCTTTCATCTACTTGGGTCTTGGTTGTCCTCTCTTGAAAGAGGGGGTTAACTAATGGCCATTTCTAGCTCGCTTTGATCCATGCCACTGGAAAAAATCCAACCTCCATAGGTATGATTATGCCGCTGCCAAGGCTATCCTTGCTGGTTTCACTGCAGAACAGGTAAAATCTCAAACCATTGTCTTTCTCTTAAATCTTCCAAATTCAATTCTCATACTCTTCATAATCTTCAGGTGAACTAGGACCCATGGGATACTTGGAGGACTACTTTGGCTTCCCCCCATATGCAGAGCATACTCCTGACACATAGGCGAATCTTGTTTAAGGGGCCTGCTGGCAGATTGGTACTTGGGTGAGAGAGTGTCGCCAAGTCTATGGAAACATAGATGCAGCTAGGGTGCCTTTTCTGCCTCCTACAAATATGCGTCACACTGATAAACTGAAGGGTGAGGCCCTGTTAGAGTCCAAGAGAGGAGTGGATCTTTTCGCTTTCCTTTTCTCTGATGTGAGCTATGAGGTCTTCTGTCAACAGTTTTTTATGCGCCCTTTGGCGACTGGAGAACTTCCTGAAAGGGTATGACTTTTGAGAATGCTTTCTTTCATCCCTGTAAATGCAATCACAAAACTTCCTCTTTATGTCCACAGAGTCGCCGTTCCCGAGGTTAAAGCTCTGGAGCTGCTACTAGTGATGATGATCAAGACACAAATAGGCCTCCTGCTTTGCAGCCTGCAGACTGGAATATAGAGCTAATAGTTGAAGACAACTTCGTGACTTCTACTATTTCACGACCTTCAATCGATGAGGGATATCACATTGATCCATCTTATGAACAAGTAAGTCTTCCACTGAATCAAAGAACTACACACGCATCCTCATAGATACACTGACATCATTCCTTTCTGACAGGTTCCTCGAGAGTATTGCCAGGATTACATCGATCTTACCACTGCCATGAGGCGTGACCTTCGCAGGATGAGCTTGAGGACTTCCGCTCTCACTCGTCAACGGGTAACTTCAAATCACATTCTCAAATTCATCTTCCTTCCCTTTTCACAAATTGATGAAACCGTGAACACTGTTTCAGGCACCTGACCCACCACGTCATTCTTCAGCTGGCGAGGGATCTAGCAGAGGGATAAGGAGGAGCTCTCGAAGACATTGACCAATCTTTTATGAGACATGGGGTTTCATTTTGAAAATCATATGTAATTTGAAAACATTTGTGCCAAAACAAGTTTTCTCACTTTTATGGTGTATGTGCACTGTTAAAACTCATTCACTACTATTAATTCTCTCACTTTTGATCATGATTGAACTAATACCAATGTTTTAAAACTTGTAAATAGCAACAAAGTCAACAAAAATCAAAATCGGGGCCCCGAATGCACAAAAACTCGAAAAAAGTCGAAAATAAGCAAAATCGGCAAAATTGGGTGGCCAAATCCTGGTGACCATCCAAGCCAGGACGGTTGGCCGTCCACCCTAGGACGGTTGGCCGTCCTGCCTAGAACGGTCACCGTAATGGCCCGCCTTATTTTGCCTATTTTGAGTAGTTTCCAATTTTTGGTCTTTTCAGTTTCTAATTTCTCTTCAAACCTGACCTAGGCCTATAAAAAGGAACCCTTAGCAACCTCTACAACCATCCTACAATAGTCTTAAGCATCATGGAGGCTCTCCCCCAGGTTTTGAAAAGATTCATGGCTAGAATGACGAAGGAAGACAAAAAGGTGTTCGCTCGCTTCAACTTGAATGCATGATTTTCTCTTCAACAAATCAAGATAGAAACCACGGTTCTCATTGCTGCAAGTCACTTTTGGGATCCCACAACTCATGTTTTCAACTTCGGCACTGAAGAAATATGCCTGCTGTTGGAGGAATTCTGCGCGATCATGTCTGTTCCACTGAAAGGACCTTTCATCTTCCCACAGATTCGGCGTAAGTACACAACAACTCTCGCTTATCTTCTTGAGATCACTGAAGGAGATGCTTCTATATTCATCGAAGGTACCAACCTTAATATTCTAAAACTAGCTACTTCTTTTCTTCACCCCGGCTTGAATCAATTCACCACTTCACTGCCCGTTCAACATACTTTAGTTTTATGCCTTCTCGGGCAAGCTTCGTTCTCCAGGTTATTCTGCGGTGATTTTGGTAGGATTGAAGCGTACCTCTTTCTATTGGGCAACCCGACTGCTTCGCAAAATGGGGACCAAACAGACAATTCCATCTCTCTCAGAGCATACTTACACTTCCAAAGCGATCTCTCCATCGGTGGTGAAGGCTTTGATGTCAAGGTGGCCATCTGTATTGCACACAACTCACATCGATTTCTCTCATGGGCCTTTTGAACTGGATGAGGCTTATAAACAATGGTTATCTCAGAATATGGGTACTCGGGGACAAGAAAGGAAGGCTAGGATTTCAAGACTTATCGAAAGTCTCTCATCTGAAGAGCGAGGGGATACTTCGTCACTTCCACCTAATGTTTTACAAGTAGTACTTTACAAGAGAAGAAGAGATGATGACTCTGAAGAAATTTCAAGGAAGGAATGAAGGATTTGATGAACTTTTGAAACATATTTCCCATTTTTTTTATTATTTTGAATGAATGGAATTAGAATCATATGGCATGTAATAGACCTTTGAAAGGTTTCTCTTCATCTCATGAATAAAAGAATTCTATCTTTTTAGTTTTGAATAAATCACTGCAAATAATTGCAATTGAAAACAAATATTGGGTTGTTTTGCCATAGGAAATTGGACCGCACCCAAAGTGACTTTATGGGCTGCCTACATATCTCCATTTTTTGAATATCTCTTTTCTTCATAAAACTTT
>JAESVK010000976.1:9819-25641 GCA_017140935.1 Hamamelis virginiana
TTCCACGTTTTGTTTTGCCTACCATCTGTTTGCTGAAATGCCTTAGTCAACCCATAATCCATTTTTCTAACCCACATAACTAGGGTTTGGTTCGTTCGCGTTTTGTGGTGCTGGGGCCCCGTATGGCCACTCAGGTTAGGCTTCCGGTGGCCTCTGTTGCCGGAGGTACAGAGGGGGCGAGAGGTGGTGGTTTAGGGGAGGGTTCTAGTGTTGTTGAGGGGGGAAAGGAAGTGGGTTGTCTGGGGGGTTTTGAAATCATTTGTTTAAGCGCTCCAAAGGCCCCTTCAAGCTACGAAATTCAAGTTGCCTTTGAGGAAGCCTGAATTGATTAATGGGGATTTGGGGTTTGTTTTCTCTGATACGGAGATGGATCGAGCGGTAGAAGAGATAAAGTTTTCACTGGTTTTGAAGTTCTTATCGAGGAGGTCGTCCATAGATGTGCTCAGGTTGCAGATTATTAAAACATGGGGTTTCGGTGAGGTTCTGATGGTTAGTTTCATGGATGAGGTTCCTGTTTTGCTACACTTGGTTACTAAAAAGGACTATCTGCATGCGTGGGCGAGGGAAGGGAGAGTTGTAGCGGGATGCCAATTCCAGTTGTTTAACTGGACGGTCGACTTTGATGTGCATAAAGAACCGTCTACTGCACCTCGGTGGATATTCTTACCAGGTTTGCCTCTTCATTTGTATAGAGTTGATTGTTTGTAAAGTTTTGCATTTCACTTTGGGCGGTATCTGGGTACAGATAAGGCTACTCTATATCGAACAAGGGCTACTGGTGCTAGATTGTGTGTTAAAGTTGATTTACAAGATGAGATTATTGAAGGTTTTCCTTTAATAGCAGGACATAGTCAGGTTTGGTAGAAGGTTGTTTATGAGAAAAAGGGTTTTTATTGTAGTAAATGATTTAGATAGGGACACACCTCTGTGGTGTGCCTCGTGGGGGAGAAACCAAAAGAAAGGCCAATTCGAAAGGAAAACCTAAAAACATCTGGGAAGGAGGGAGAGGAAAAAGTATGGAAAATAGTGGGAAGAAATGAATGAAATAAGGGGAAGAATATAGAAGGACAACATGAACAGGGTACATTATCTCAAAATGATAGTGAGGTACATATAATTGGCAGTTTTGAGAATAGAGAAGTGATGAAGTCTGGTTTGAGAAATGGGGGTCGTGAGGGTGCTGTTGAGGAAGCAGTGGGCAGTAGACCTCTGTTATTACAGGGTCCTGAAGTTGTTTCTAATCAAAAGTTGAAAAGTGTAGTACGTTATAGAGGAGGAAGGAGAATTACGGTTGGAGGACTGTGTTGGAGTGGAGAACATGATGGGGGTTTGCTCGGGTTCTAAAATGGGTTTGGAAGTGAGAGGAGATGAAGAATCAGGGTTGGAAAAGGCTATGGTAGTGGAGAAAAATGGTGAGAAAGAAATAGAGGGGGATGTGGTATGTCGAACTAGTTTTTCTATCTTATCAGATGGTGATATTAATGTTGGGATTGATAATAAAAAAGACTATGGTTCGAATCCGGGGGTACAATTATTATGTAAACCGGGTGTTCAAGCCTCTAAAAAAGTGAGTGTGAGGAAATCTATTAGGGCAAAAGTCCGACCCCAAAAGCTGAATTTATGATTGAGAAAATTATAGTGTGTAATATTAGGGGATTGGGTACTTCAAAAAAAAGATTGAAAATGTTGGTAAGGAAATTCAATATAGAGGTTCTTGTTATTTTAGAACCTTTCCAAGATGTGGTTAGAATGCAACATTGGGCTATGTTTTTACAATTCTCGCATTATTGTTCTAATGTTGATGAAGGTGGTAAAATTTGGGTGTTTTGGAAAACAGATGTTCAGATGGATGTTGTGGGATCTATGAACCAGAGTTTGACGGTTCTTTGTTCGGTGGCTGAGGTTCTATTTTAGCCTCTTTTATTTATGTTAAATGTTCTCAAATTGATCGTAGAGAGTTGTGGGAACATTTATGTGGTATTTCTAGTTTTGGTGTTCCATGGGTTGTGATGGGAGATTTTAACATTATTCGTTCTAATGAAGAGCGTGTGGGGGGAAGGCCTAAAGTTCCTTCAGCTATGGCTGAATTCAATGATGCAAGTGTGGTTTATTGATTTAAGGTTGGAAGGGATACAGTTTTATTGGTGTAACGGTCATGAGGAGATGGCTCGAAGTAGGGCAAAACTAGATAGATTTTTGATCAATAATGGCTTTGGAGTTAAATTTAGAGAAGCTTCAGCGAGTTTGCTAAGTAGGAGATCGTCGGATCACTCTCCTGTATTACTAAAGATTATTGCAGAAAATGCTAGATATGGGCCAGCTCTGTTTAGATTTCAGAATATGTGGACTTCACATTCTGGTTTTTTGGATTTGGTGCAGGAATCCTGGCAGAAACCGTTATTCTCATATTCGGGACTATGCAATTTAGCGGGGAAGCTAAAACGCCTTAAGCAAAGACTTCGAGTGTGGAATAAAGAAGTTTTTGGCCGTGTGGATGTTATAATTTTAGAATTGGAAGAAAGAGTGGACAGATTTGAGGAGATGTTACAGTCTTCGTATTCAGAGTCCATTGAGATGGATTACTTAGTTTCGAAGGTTGAACTAGATATGTGGTATAAGATGAAGGATATGAGATTAAGGCAACACGCAAAGAAATCTTGGCTTGTTGAGGGAGATCAGAATTATAAATTTTTCATGTCATTATCTCTCAACGGAGAAAGAATGCTTGGTGAAGTCCACGAGATTGCTTGATGGCTCGGTACTGGATAATATGGAAAAGATTCATGAAGGGGCTGCTGAGTATTTTGAACAGTTTCTTGGTCTTGAAAACTCGGTGGAGTTGCCAGCATTGGATCAATTGATTCAACCTGAAATTTCTGAAGATTTGGCCAGGTTGTTAGGGGTTTAGCTGACTAAGGAGGAGGTTCATGAGGCAATTTCGTCTATATTTGTGGATAGTAGCCCGGGACCGGATGGGTTCAAATCAGCATTTTATTTAAATTGTTGGGGTGTGTTTAAGGAAGATGTGATGAAGGCTTTGAGGGAGTTCTTTAGGGGATATGTTTTGCCTAGATTTTACTCCTCATCTTATATTGTTCTTATTCCGAAAGTGAAAAATCCTCAGTCTTTTGAAAAATTCTGTCCAATTAGTCTTTGTAATCTAATATACAAAGTCTTTTCTAAGATCCTGGTTGGGAAGCTATCGTTGGTGCTTAGAAATATCATTTCTCCTTAACAAAGAGCTTTTGTGAGGGGTGGAAGTATCTTTGAAAATGTCTCTCTTATGCAAGAAATGACCAAGTTGTTGCATAGAAAGGTTAGAGGGGAAAATATCATGCGTAAAATTGATATGAGTAAAGCATACGATCGGGTAGATTGGAGGTTTTTGGATCTGGTTCTGCATGCTTTTGGATTCCCATAGTTTTTTTGTAAGCTGATTTTCTCTTGTGTCAGTTCACCTTGGTTTTCAGTCATGATGCATGGCACTTTCAAGGGATTTTTTAAGTCCAGTAGAGGTTTGCATCAAGGGATCCGTTATCTCCATATTTGTTTATCGAGGAGGTGTTTTCTAGATTGCTAAAAAGGAAGCTCTTCGAGGATAAGATCCATCATTTTTCTCATCCAAATGGTACCCCAATAATTTCTCATTTATTATATGCTAATGAAATGGTAATTTTTGTAAATGCTAGTAAAAATTATATTCGAAACTTAATGAAGGTTTTAAAGGAGTATGAGTGTTGGTCAGGTCAAAGGGTGAATAAGGAGAAGTCGGCTATTTTCTTTGCAAAGCAGCTGAATATAAGAAGAATGAGAGAGATGTTATCGGAAACGAGGTTTGTGGAAGGAAGTTTTCCATTTACATATTTAGGGGTTCCTATTGTGGATGGTAAATTAAAGGTGAGTCATTTTGATCCTTTATTACAGCGTATCAGTGAGAAGATAGAAGGCAGGAAGGGCAAGTTACTATCGCAATGAGGAAGGCTTATTTTGTTGAGACATGTTCTTTCAAGCATGCCTTTACATTTGCTCTCAGTACTTCATTTTCTAAAGATTGTGTTGAGGAAGTTACAATGTATGTTTGCTAATTTTTTCTAGAGAGTTCAGGATGGGAGAGGTAAAAGAAAGTGGAGGACTTAGAAGAAGTTATGTGCAACTGTGGAAGAGGGTGGGATAGGGGTGAGGAATGTTTTGGAGGTTCGGAGATCTTTATTCATGAAATTTGGTTGGAATTTGTTAACCAAAAATTCTCTATGGGCTAGGTTTTTTAGGGCGAAATACATTAAATCAGGTCATGTGGTTTTAAATGTTGAGAACAATTCGGGATCTATGTTTTGGAATAATATTGTGGCATGTCTTCCTGAAATTTTACAGAACTCAAGGTGGAAGGTTAGAGAAGGTGATGTGTCCCGATGGTATGACAGTTTTCTTAGCTCAGGACCTCTAATTAATGATTTTTCTCGTGGGGAGCATTCTAGTATTCGAGTTAAAGAATTGGTGATTGGCAATGAGTGGGACGTTGAAAAACTTCATACTCTTCTGGGCTGGCAGAAAGCTTCTAAAGTTATGGAGACAGTAGGATATTTACGCAATGCAGAGGATTTTTTACTGTAGTTGCCTAATAAGAAAGGAGTGTTCTCTACTAAGTCAACCTGTGATGTTTTCAGATTTAAATGGCCTAAGTTTGAGTGGGCTAAATGGGTGTGGCATAAATGGGTACCTAAAAAGATTGATCTGTGTATGTGGAAAACAAGTTTTAATTGTCTTAGTGTGGATGAGAGGGTTCGAGCTATTGGAGCCCCGCTAGTCTCAGCTTGTAATTGTTGCACGAATAGAGAGATTGAAGACCTGGAACATATTCTAGGTAAGGGTTAGTTTTCTGTTGAAATATGGATAAAAGCTTCAGCAGAGTTGGGTATTCCTTTCTATAGTCAGCAAAGCTGGAAGTCAAGAGTTCATGTTTGGTTTAATCAAGCCTCTCGGACATCACAATTGGGTACTTTGTTGGGTTTAATTCCATGCTTAATTGTTTGGAAACTTTGGCAAAGAAGATGTGTAGCCCGAATGGAAGGAAAGTTAGAAAATGTGATTAATATTTGGTGGTCTATAAAACATTGGATGAGAATGTTAACATGTAGAATGATTAAATTTCATAACCTCTCGGCTTTGGATGTGCAGGTATTGAGAAGGTTGGAGCTTCCAGTTGCTGATCTTTTGTGAAATAGACTTCAAATTGTAAGATGGAATAAGCCTGGTGCAGGTAGATATAAACTGAACCTGGATGGGAGTAGTTTTGGTAATCCAGGACCGGCTGGTGGAGGTGGTTTACTTAGAGATTCTTCAGGTTTGATTATGTTTGGTTTCTCAAAATTCTTTGGTTCATGTTCGAACAATGAAACGGAATTAAGAGGAGTGGTGGAAGGAGTAAAGCTTTGCAAACAATTGGGTTTTAATGCTATTGACATAGAATGTGACTCATTAGTTGTTGTTTCTTGGAGTCAGTCTAATAAATGTACTGTTTAGTATTTATGGGATTATTGGGATGAATTGAGATTCTTGTTGGAGGGTCTTGATTATTTCATTAACCATTTATATAGAGAAGGAAATAAAGTGGCGGATGCGTTGGCTAGAGATAGTGCGAGAGGTGATAATAGGTTGTTCTTGAATAGTTCTCAACTTCCTAGTTCAATAAGGGGATTGTATAGACTTGATAAAATGGGCACGGCATATGTTCGGTTTTAACGTTTTAAATGTTTTGATCAGTTCAATTGGGTGGGATTGTATATTTTAGTTGGTTAGTTTTGGTTGTTTTAACTGAGCAGGTTTGTTTTTTTCTATATTGTTTTATTGGTTATTTTTTGGGTTGGTTTTGTTATCATGGTATTCCTCCCCCCTAAGCGAGAGTTCTTAATAAACTTGGGGAGGGGTAACTTTGAACTTTGACCTAACTCTTTATTAAAAAAAATATATATAGTGTATAAGTAGGGGAGTTTTAAAGCTTATTATAACGCGTCGAAGATAAGATTCTCCTACTTTTACTTTTGCTTTTGCTTTTTTTTTTTTTTTTAGGTATGACCTACTTTTGCTTTTCAAAGCATCTATTGGACGATGGAGAATGGGTTCAGACAAAAAGAAAACAGCAATTATTTAACATGGTTTGCTTTTTGTTTTTTGTTTTTTTTGGCATTGTGAAAGGTTTGTTCTCCTTTTGCTATGCCCCCATTTACCAGGCATCATAATTTTACGCACAGAATACTAACTAGAATAGCTTGTTAAGTGTTCAACATTATGATTTTTTGGCTTTTATTAAAAAAAAAAATTAAAAGTCTCTGAATATAGAACTTTATCTCACGAGATCCAATTTTATACTCCAAGACCCTTAAGATTTTCAAATTTGTTTCCCTATTTATTATGTAAATATTAAAAATCCTTAAAACTAGCTAATAATATGAAATTAATACTTATGAAAGGACTTATGAGTATATAATCCCTTTTCTTTTTCTTTTTCTTTTTTTTTTTTTTCAGGTTTGTTTATCATTAGTAATCCATGCAATCAATATTTTTTATTTTATTTTTGGCAAAAATAAAGTGAAATTTGAATTCTATATGGGTGCCCAAATTGATTGAAAGAAGATTTATATAAAAGGAAAATACAGAATAAACCAAATTTTAAATAAAAATTTTCTAACTAAGTGATGTGTCAACATGCTAAATCTAAATTAGGCTTTTGGTTAAAAAATAAAATAAAAAATAAAAAACGGTCCCCATAACATTAACTTAGGCATCCACCAGGAATTTAGAAGATTAGGCAATTTGGAGGCCAGAGGGATGCTCCTTGTGTGTATTAGAATATGTATTTTAGAAACTGACAGTTGGATTAACTATTTGCCAAAAATCACATTGATTAAACGGCTTATCTCATGGAATTTACTTTAGACAGCAACACATCAACTTTAAGAAAAATAAATAATGAAAGAGGACCCGCTTAGCTCTTGGAATATATGCAATAATGCAAATGGACCCGCTTATCACACTCATACTGTGCCAACCAAATTTGGCAGCTCTATGTGCCATTGCTAAAATTTGACATGCCATTGGAGTAACCTATTTGAGTGACAATGCCAAACTTTGGCAATGACAATTCAAATGGCAAACCATTGGAGATGCTCTTAGGGTTCGTTTGTGTTAGCTTTTCTAAAATCACTGTTGAAGAACTACTTCTTACATATCTCTTTAAAATAATGTTCAAAACAAATTTTCACATATTAAAATTTGGGCAATTTCCATGAATAATCCTAAGTTTCCAAAATATTACGCTTACAAACCCGATCCAAAACATATTACGGATATACACCTATTACTGTTTTTTTTTTTTTTTGACGAAATTACCCTTAAAATTGAAGATTGACCATTTTGTACAGAATCACCAATTTTATGTACAATCCTAAAAAATAAACAGAATCTCCAATCCCCAATTTATCTAATAATCACCAATATTGTTAAGAATCCTCAGTCTACTTTATGTCACGTCAACATTTAATGCTAGTCATTCAATGTCCCCCGAATTTTTGTACAGGATTCCTAATTTTATGTATAATCCCCAAAAATAAACAGAATTCTCAATCCCCAATTGATCTAATAATCACTAATATCGTTGAGAATCCCCAATCCAATTTATGTCACGTCAGCATTTAATGCGGGTCGTCCCCCCTCCCCCCCTAATTTTTTGTACAGAATCCCCAATTTTATGTCTAATCCCTAAAAATAAACAGAATCCCCAATCCCCAATTTATCTAATAATCACCAATATTGTTAAGAATTCCCAATCCACTTTATGTCACGTCAACATCATGCATGCCATTCATTCAGTTTGCGCTTTCCAAGAACATCAAATCAATCAAATCTTGTCTAATATATTGGGTATTTTTAGTAATATTGGGGATTGGTGATTATTTGTAATTTTGGTGATCCTTTGTAATATTAGGGATTGGGGATTATACACAAAATTGGGGATTGTGTAGATTATTGGTAAGTCTTCGATTTTTTTTTTAATTCATCTGTACAAAAATTTTGACCATTTCAATGATCAAATTGTAAATACCCATATGACTGGAGGGTACAATTTCACAATGAATATATCAATCTACCCTCGTTCAATTACTAGATTTTTATTACTAATTAACACTTTATTTTATATATAACCACAATGAAATGTCTTTTCTGGAGTCATGTTATTACTGGATGAGTATGTTCCATGCATTTATATTTGGATGTCAATCCAATTTAAATCCTAATTAAATTAAATAGAAACATTGTTGTTATTATTATTATTTTAAATATTGAGTCAATAGATTCTGTTCAATTAATATTGAAATTTAGACTGAATATATTAATTTCAGTTGTTTGCTCTAGGTTCTTCTATAGCAGCTCAATTAGTACTGAAATGATAGTTTTGTGAGTTATATATAATGGAAATTTTTCATGATAACATGGGTGGAAAAAATACTCATAATTCCACCAGATAGATTGAATATTTTAATTTCTTCAACGACCGTTGGATCACTGTGATTTTTAGCAGACATGACATGTATAAGTACAATATCTAATCCAACAATCAGTTTTTCAAAATATACATGGCACAATTATCTATGAGCTTCATGTTGACATTGACTTAGACTTGATCATTTTTGTGTGTGTGTGTGTGTGTACAATTCCGATCAAGTCAACATGAGCTTACACAAGTTATGTGAGCATGAAGCGAAGATATAATTGTCTGATGTGTATTTTGAAAAACTAACCATTGGATTAGATCATATACTTATGGATATCATGCATGCCAAAAAATCACGGTGACCCATTGTTAGAATTTCAAAATATATCAACGGAAAGCTGGACAACTGAAACTTGCCGAAGTTTTTTTCAGTGGCATTTATGATAAACTAACCATTGGATTACTGTTATTTTTGGCATCCATGGCATGCATAAGTACAATATCTAATCCAACGGTCAGTTTCTAAAAATATATATATAAATAAAATTCATAGATAATTGTGGGATACATATTTTAAAAAATTGACCGTTGGATTAGATACTTTACTTATGGATGTCTTACATGCCAAAAATCACGGTGATTCAATGTTTGAATTTCAAAATATAGTTATGAAAAATTGTAATTGCCAAAAACAATAACAATTTTTCTCATTGACATTTCCAAGAACCCGACTGCTGGATCACTATGATTTTTGATAAACATAACATGCATAAATATAGTTGTGAACGATCGGGATTCGATGCCCACATTAGCGGAATTGGATTTTTTTGTTAGCTTTATGGCTACATTCATGACCTTATTGGTCAAAGTTTTTATGATAACAAACGTTTATCTTGTTGGCTAATATACTTGTTTAGTGATGCATGTTTTATATAATCATACTAGCATCATAAATGATTGGCATCATAAATCACATCTTTAGCATTACTTTTAACCCCATTTTGTTGCACATTCCAATTCAAATATCATAATTTTGATGCATTTGACTTTAAGTTCACTTTTTAATGTTTTATAGGTTTTTGTTGTCAAAGAATGGTTTGAAAGCCCTCTTTTCGGCGATCCTTTTTGTTGCAAAGTAGTGGAGCATGCTTGGATTGAGTTTGGTGAAGTTTGGAAGCAAAACGAAGCTTTTTGGCAAAAGTTGTTCCCTACTACCGGTAGTGAGTCTTACTACCGGTAATAGGAATTACCAGGAATTCAAGCAGGAAACCAGTGAGCTCTTCAACCGGTAGTTGTTCCCTACTACCGGTAGTAGAGGACCCGCGTAGCAGATTTTTACTTTTGGCTTTTTGGTACCCTTTTTAATGGCAAAGTTGTAATTTCTTCAAAGTTAAAGTTGCCCTAAGCTAGGGAAATGGTACTTTACTCTTGGGCCGTGTGGAAAAGGGGCATTAGCTTGTTCCTAACTTAGGTTTCTCTTAGTCTTCATCTCTTAGGTTTTCTCCATAGAATTTCTAGGGTTTTTAGTTTCTCTCATAGATTTCTCTCTTTATTAGTTAATGCTTAGTTTAATCACTTAGTTAATGTTAGATTTAGTTGGTTCTTACTTTCTTTCACTTGTAATCAATAGTTTTAGTGGTTTCATCTTACTTTTGGCTTGAAGACTTTGTAATTTCATCTCTTTGGTAAAATAGAAGCATTTATTTCAGACTTTATGCATTTATTGTTCTTCTTTATGCATTTACTTCTATTTATGGCTAGCTAAGCACCCCAAGGTGGGTTCTATGGTGGATTTCCTCCCCAAACCCTAGGTAAATGATGCTCTCTCATCTCAAAAGCTTTCAAATATCAATGGAATGAAGTTTAAACACTCTCTCATCTTTTGAATCCTTGTAATTTCATATTCATGACCATTTTATAACTAGTTAAGCTTGTTGTGTTTGGTTTATGAGCACATATGCATATTACATGTTTGTGAAAATGTCCAAGAGAGTTTTGAACTTCATTCTATCATCTATTTCACTTCATTTAAGCCTCTATTGCCAAATCCTCCAATCAAGACCATAGAGTAAATGGAATCTTGGTTGAGTTTTATTTGAGAGCTCATTTATCAAAGGTTTGGAAGGAATGAACCCATAGGACCCATCCTCTTTATTTAACAAGTTTTTATTCTCAACTTGCCATTAATTTGGCACAAATCTTTCACAACAAACAAACCCTCATATTTTACATTTTCTTTGCATTTATTGTGTAGCAAGACCTAAGAATCAAGTAGAACCTATTTCACTCCCTGTGGATATGACCTAGGGACTCTTAGAAATTATTGCTTGACGACTGGTGGATTCCTACGCTTGGGAATCTATTGTGCACATTATTTTCAGTTCAAGCAATAAACATGTTTTGCATCATATATGTATATGCTTTATTGAGTATTTATTTATATCATGCTTTGCATAATATAAATGGAACATTATTGGCATAGATTTATTTTGCCTAAAGTACGCATGTGTTTTATTGGTATTTAATTTGCATAAATGTATATACAAACTGTATACAATGTTTGTCATCACCAAAATGAAGGAGATTGTTAGCCTTGTGGCTTCAATCCAACTTCATTGTATGGTTTTGATGATAACAAACATTATCTTGTATTTCTAATAGTTTGGATTTGAGTATACATTTGCAAGATAGGAACCAAGATGACAATGATGCTAGCCAAGCAAAGCCAAAGCTCAAAGCATGAATTGGGAAGATCATCGAAGCTAAGCTCTTGTGGATTAATTGCATAATCTCCAAGGAATATGGAGTGAAGAGCATTGGAATTGTTAATGTTCAAAGATGAAGCCAAGCACAAGAATTAAAGACTCATTTGTAAAGACTTTGTAATAATTCTTGTGTGAGAGTGTTACAATTTAATTGTATAAATCTCTATATAGGTTAAACTCTCGTGGCTCTTGATCTTAACCTAGATGGACTTTAGGACATCTTTGTCACACTCTATGTTAATACCTAGGATGCCTTGGTGGTTGGTTCAAGTCATTTTTGCCTTAGTTTTGATCAAACTTGTTTTATCTTGAAAAATGGGCAAAAACTGTCTTAGCCGTTTGAACGGATTAGTCACCGTTTGAAAGACACAAAAACTATGTTTTGGGAATTTTATTGTAACAGCTAGTCCATTCGAATGGAGCCTCAGACCGTTCGAACGATGAAGTGCTGAAAATTGCATAATGGCTAGTTTTTGTCTCCGAACGGCTACATTTGACCCTAGGCTTATAAATACTCTTTCTTTGGGTCTTGAATGGGTTAAAGATCATACACAAACACACTACAACTTAGTATTTATCATTATTGTATGAATTAGCTAAAAGATCACCATTCTCTCTTGAGCCAATTAGTTTACATCTTTGAGAGATAATAGTGTGAGCTTTATTTGTACTCATCTACTCTTTGAGGAGCTATTCTTTGTATTCAAATCTTCATCTCTATATCTTGTAATCATCTTGGGAGCTAGGGTTTGGTTATACCCTTGTAAAGCTTGGAATTTGTTGGTCAAATTCAAGCTTAGTTGGAGAGGTTGATCTTGAGCCTTGAAAAAGATCATTGGGTTTTGGTAACCCTTGTGGAGCTTGGAGTTGGTCTTCAAGCAAGTTGTAAAAGTAGATCTTGAGCCTACGAAAAATATCAATGGTGTAAAGGTTTGGTCTCTACCGGTCAAAGAAATCATTGATAGTGGATTAGGGAATCCTTGAACTTGGTACTTAAGGCGTGGACGTAGGTTAGCTTGGTGCCGAACCACGTTAATATCGTGTGTTTATTTTCTCTAACCCTTAAACTCTTGCAATTTACTTATCCATACTTGTGATCAATATTTGATAAATTGCATAGTTGTTTCATAATTATTTGAATTGGCTATATTATTTTAATTTCCGCATTATTTGTAATAGTTTGCATTAAACCCTATTCCCCCCTCTTTGGGACAACATTTTTGAAAAAGACAAGGAGTCACCACCTTATTTTTAAGGAATAAGAAAACCTTAAAAAATATTTTATTTTATTCAAAACAAAATAACTCCATATTTTTTTGGAAAAGCTTGATCAAAGAACCAAAGATGGGTTCGAGACTAGGTTATAACATGGGAAGGTTCTAAGAAACATCTGTAGGCACCCACTTCACCCTAATTAAAGGTCTCCTAATTTACTTGGGCTATTTAAAATCTCATGCACATAACTCTTAACTAACTAAAACACATAATGAAAGAAAATCAAACAAAATCCTAAAAACCTAGGACACTTAGTAACTAGGGCGGACTTGAGCTCTATTAGCACCTAAGTACATTAAAATTAGTTTGGTACTATTGTTCTTACCCAAAAAGGATATATATAGAATTGTCGCCTTGGATTTGTTGCACTTTGGGAGGTGATTATCTCTCACGTGCCACGTCCGCATCGACATGTTAACCCCACTATCATGATAACTCAGGTTTCACTAATGACATGATATGTACACACATTTACAATGATGCAATACAAAAATATTTTGTACTTATTTCAAATTGGTTTGAAGTTAGGGTCCACTGGACATTCACATGTAATAGTATGAAATAGTTCACATATATGTTTGATTAGTGGTGTCAAAATGGGCGGATCGGGTCGGTCCGGCTTGTTAAGATAGTGGGCTAATGAGCTAAAGGATCATATTGGGCTTGGCTCGTTAAGCTATCGGATCGAATTAGGTCTATCCAATGAGAGGAAAAAGCATGTCCAATCCAGTCCATTAGACTGGTCCATTAAGATAATGGACCGAATCAGGCTAGTGGACTGGGCTAATGGATCGGATCAGATCATGCTAATGGATTGGGCCGAATCGGACTAATGGATTAGATTGGATCGGGCTAACGGTATTTTTGGTGACTAATATCATAGGGCTCTCAGGAGCCCCTTATCATGGCCGTCCAAAGCGTTACATTTTAGGGCTCGTTCTTGCACGGGGCGCTTAAGAGATCCGTTCCTTATATATGTGTATACAATATACATATATGATTCTAATTTTGTATTTAGTTGCTGAGAAAATGGAGGAAGAGATGATATGGGAAGGGTTATAATGGGAATAATAAAACAATTGGGATGTTATCTCATTACACATTCCTAAATTAACCAAACATTGGAATGAGTTTTAGCAAACCCCATTCCCATTTCCAAGTAATGTGATAACCGGGTATGGCAACCAAACGCACCATAGTATCATGTATATATGTTTCCAATCAATTCTATTTTAGGTTCGTTTTGAACTCATCAGCTTTAAAAAGTGAATGGCTTTAAAAAGTGAATAGCCTTAAAAAGTGTTATCATAAAAAACTAATGATATCATATATTTTTGTTGATATTATCAAAATTGTAGAAGTGTGTTTTGAACTCATCAGCTTCTAAAAAAATCGATGAACTTATTTATTTTTATTTTTTAGTATTTTTATTTGGTTCAAGTTTTTTTTATTTATTTATTTAATTATGGGTTTCTTTTAAACTGATGAACGCACTATTTTTTAATCCATTCAAGTTTTCTTTTAAAAATGATAAATGCATTAGTGTGTTTTTTTTTTTTTTTTGGTTTCACAACGCATTACTTTTTTTTTTTTCGTATGGATGGTGGAAAAAAATTATGAAGCTATAATGCGTACTTTTTATTTTTTATTTTTTTGAAACTGATAAGATTACAACATACTTTCTTATTTTGATTTGTGTTTTTTTTTTTTTGATTTTTTTCTTAATTTTGATTTTGTATTTAACTGATAGTCAACTTTATTTATTTTGTTAATTTCGATTTTGTATTTAAATCAAATTTCCTTAATTTTAGGCAAAAATAAAAGAAATATTGATGGGTTAAAATCAAGAACTTTTCGATGGAAGTCGACTTTAATTCTTTTTGTTACTTACGACATTTTTGTCTTTTTATATTTTCACGGACTTTTTGGTAGGAATCTTTGTTGGTGGGACTTTTGAGTATAAATCTTTGACACGAAGGACTTCTAGGTAAACAACCCTTCTCTTAATGAAAACTTAATAAAAGAAATAGCATTATATATGTTTATTAAGGGGCCCATCAATACCACAATATTTCTTATTGGGCACACTTCTAATTTAGCATAGGATTCTCTTCTAAAGATATAAAGCACTGAGAGGCTAAGACCACTTCCCTTATGTTTTAGGATAATCTTTCATATGGAAATCCCAATATGATTAATGTTAGCCGAAAGAAAATTATATGTCCAGTGCAGCAATGTAATCGTCGAATAGAGTATGTTTCATTGACCAACATTCACTAAGCATAAAGTTTATTTTCACTTGGAGCCCAATTGGTTTGTGGGAATGATAGCTGAGAATGGGGTATCATTCCAGTTTCCTATGTTTGGAGTGCTATTTTCATCGAAAGTGCAAGATTACCATGGGAATAACATTCCCCAAAATAGGGAAATTTAAATACCATCTTGGGGGTGGGTTTAAAGCCTGGTTCTTGGGAATCCGGTCACTTAATGAGTTTTTATAGGGAAAATTATCCAAAAGTCCTTGAGTTTGGAGCTTTATACCTTGAAGTCCAATTTTATACTATGAGGT
The DNA here is from genome assembly GCA_017140935.1 of Hamamelis virginiana. NCBI lineage: Eukaryota > Viridiplantae > Streptophyta > Magnoliopsida > Saxifragales > Hamamelidaceae > Hamamelis > Hamamelis virginiana. Next base: position 24,917 of record JAESVK010000976.1, read on the forward strand.
TCACAAGATTTCTAAATTCCTATGTATATTTGTTATGCTAAAAAAATCCTTGGACTTGGGGGTATAAAAAGCTCATGTGAGGGACTTATGGGTATGTCACCCTTTTTTATATTACCAGTGTACCCTTGGTTTTACATTGGATTAAAATTCAATTCCAGCCAAGTCTTAAAACCCATTCACACTGGTCCCTCTATGGCAATGAGAAGAAGGTTGGTCCCTATATGACAGTGATAATGGTCCTTCTATGATGGTGAGAAGAAGGTCGGCCCCTCTATCACAGTGAGAAGAAGACGAAGATCTGGTGACAAAGATCGGCGATGCTAACCACGAGATAGGTGACACTGCTACATCTCTGGAGCTGGAGTAGAAGATCGCGATGCTAACCACCATAGATCTGGTGAAACCGACCACGAAATCCTTGCTCCTATCATAATCATCCTTCTCCTTCTTCCCATCGTCTTACTACTAGAATCTTATTCTAGTTCTGCAGCAGAGAGTGTGTGTGTGTGTGTTTTTTTTACACATTTTGACCACTGTGGATTTGGTAACTTGACATGTTGTGTGAAGATATGTGTTAGTTATGCTTGTTTACTGAGAAACATTGGAAAGAAAATGAAAAATTCTAATCTAAGACAATCTAGATGAAAGACTAATTGCGGAATATCCCTAATCTCATTTACCACACATCAAACACATGATATGCATGATATCACAAAAATACTTAA
>JAESVK010000976.1:25651-44676 GCA_017140935.1 Hamamelis virginiana
ACCACACATCAAACACATGATATGCATGATATCACAAAAATACTTAATCATGAGATTATCAAGATGGATCTATGAACACAACTATCATTCCATATATACTTTTTGATAATATATTTGATACATATAAATTGAATAACATCCACAAGACAATATATACGTGGAAAACCCAATCGAGTAAAAAAATGATAGGAGAAGCCAAGGCATCACAATGAATATGAAGAATTACAAAAAGAAAGAAATTTTACCAGCAAATCCCCAAGCTTAATTCCAACATCTTGTCAATCCTCCATATAGCACTCGAGTCCACAATTACTCCATCAAGGCACCCATCCAATCAAGGAATTGCCGATCTCCACAGCTTCACTTGGAGTCCACCAAGCCAATTAATCTTGAATTCACAAGATCAAAATCCAATCTTTATTGGATCACACTCAAATTGAGGTATGTGGTTTCCTACAACCTATGAAGCTTTAATCTATAGAGGGATTAAAGATCACATTTGAGTAGAATTTAATAAGGTCAAGCAAGTAGTTTTCTTTTTTTTTTTTAGGAGCAAATAAAATTTCGGCCATTATGGCTGAAGTTATGATTTAAAAATAAAATAAAGTAGTTGTGTGGAGATGAGTTCTACGAGGCATTCGAATGATTCAAGTGATAAAACCTTCTGGTCAAACGACCGAAGAAATTGATGTTTAAAACAACTCTTCAAACAATTTTAAATTGTGCAGGAATTCTCAATTTTTGAAGGGGGGGGGCAACTATTGGACATAAATATAAAAATGGAAGATACAATGGGATTGTATGTTTAAAACGTGTGGAGAAGCCAAGCTTTCCATCTTCATGGCAACTAACAGATAGTGGGGAGAGAATTCCTATTTTTGTAGAAGAAAAGTTACCTATCTTCATGGGACACATGGCATGCAAATAGGGAATTACAAAATGATTGGGCATCAATTAAGTAAAATCATAATTGGGCAACAAGCAAAGTTCTGGAAATTTCCTCGCATAAGAATTAATACTTCAAAGAAGGCACTCAACGTCACCATATTAGCTACTACTAGTTTTCAGTTTATCTAGCTTTCAATTCTTGTATTGTTTTTCCATTCCATTGTTGTAACGACACTTATTTATGTCAATGGTAGTTTATTTAAACCAATAGCTTCATTTAATTTCATAACTTAGCTTGCTTTCAATTCATAAATTAGACTGCTTTACTTTCATAATCTAGGTTACGTACTTTTCATTCATTGCAATTTATTTTATTTTGGCAAAGTCCTATTGATCAGTCATAGGCAAGGAAGAACCCTGATAAGGGAAGAACCCCAACAATTTACAATCGCCCACTATTCATTCAATCTTGACTTCCAAGGTGGCTTGTTAATTGGTCGAAAATCAATTTGATTAATCGGCGCTCGGGATCAAAAGGATTGGCTTTCATTCGAACTAATTTGGTTCTAGCACGCCCGTGCACCTAGCGAAAGCCAATTTGTGTGCAAACGATTAATAGTCAGAGTCAGAAGAATCGAAAGGCCTTTGATTCAAAACCCAAAAAGAATAATCAAAACCGAAGATGACACGGGATCGAGCCGGCTTCACTCACCTCGATTACTAGAAATCGGGACAAGGGCTTGATCCCCTAGGCAAACAAAACCCAGAAATACTCCATGCAGGAGGATTGAGGTTCATCTTCCAAAGCTGCAAATCGGTCACGAATGGAGCTCGCCGGAAGCGAGGCTAGTCACCGGTAGATGGCGGTGGCTGGAGGTTCGTGGTGGTCTTGGGTCTCAATGGGTCTGGTGGAATGCCACTTTGGTTAGTCAACCTCACAGACACCGGTATGGGTTTGGCTAGTGGTCACTGTGATGAGACTCTTGAGGGTGTGGGTGCTATTTGGGGTTAGTGTGCTTAAGGAAGCTTCTCATAATTCTATTCAGCTTCCATCTTCGTCCTCCCTAGTGCATCTGACCAACTTGAAACAGGTATTTCAAGAAACCAACTGATATTCTACTTATACTTATCATAAATGCAAAAAAAAATCACAATGATCCAACAGTTGGTTTTTGCAATTTTGAAATAAATTGTTAAAAATAATAAAAAACCATCACGGTCTATTTTTTGAAAAACTTATCGTTGAATCAAAATATGATTTTTTGTATTCATTATATATATAAGTGGAGCATCAAATTCAACGGTCGGTTTTTCAAAATAACTATTCCAAGTTGGTCAGATCCACGAGGGGAACAAAAAAAGAAGGACGAATAGAATTATCTATACTACTTCTAAATGTCCCTTATTTAGAAAAGCTTTTGATTAACAATTGTATCCTCACCTCATCGCCCTTATATGCCACATCACGTAAAAGGTTTAAATGTTTAATAAATTGAATTTGCATTTTCCAATATACATTGTATATGAAAACTTCCTTTGAGATCCGTGCAATACCACCCATTTGCATTCTTGAACAAAGGTCATCAATTCCAATTCGGTGCAAAATACAAATTCACCGAATTAAATTGATGTTTTTTAATTATTATAGAAATTATAAAAATTAAATGAAATTCCATTCATTAATTTATTCTACAACATCTATAGCCTCGTTATCTAATATCTACAACAACAAAATATCTTAGTCATATGTACTTTCTTTCAATTATTGGTAAATGATATCATACAATGTTCAAAAATTTATTTAATCATCTCATAATAAAGTAATTTTCATATTCGCAATCTAATAAAAATAGCCAAAAGAAATAAGATTATAGAGAAGCTCAGGGCCGGCCCTGAGATTTAGGGAGCCCTAAGCGAACTTCCAAAATGGGGCCCTACGTAGTACATAATGACACAAAAAAAATTTTATAACTACCAATTCTTATTATTGTATTTGTTAGTACACATACAAAGTTTGATGGTGCATATCATTACTATAATCATTTAGTAAAAAAAAATACAATTACAAAAAAAGAGATTGAATAGAAAAACATACCGGCTCAATTTCACTATCTTCATCCACAAAGTTTTCATTCTCAGTCACATTCTGATATTTTTCAGTCAAAACTTCTTCAATTAAACTTGAAGCATCTGTTTGTTTATTACTAGTAATAAACTTGTCAAGAGCTTCTACTTGAGATTGAATAAATTCTTATATTTTTGCTTCTTTTTCCTTTTTTCATATCCAGAAATATACTTTCTACTAGGAGGGCATAATTATATGATCAAATCTAAAACAAGAAAGAAATTAAAAATCAATTTACTTCTCTAAAAAATTCATAAGAAATTTTCAATGTTTATATGTCAAAATTTATTTCTTATATGATAATGTTTCGATTAAAAAAAAAATAGTAATACGAAGCTAATACAAAAGCACGTCTAAACTCCTAAATCAAATTCTAAAAATCTCACTTTCATAACAAAGGGCAATAATATACTATAATACCAAGCAAATATAAAGTCATAATTCCTAAATTAAAATCCTAAATAAAAAATTTAAATCCCATATCAAATAAATAATAATAATAAAATTTGGGGCCCCTTAAAATTGGGGGCCTCAAGCAATTGCTTTAGTTGGCAAAAGCCAAGGGCCGGCCCTGGAGAAGGTTTAGGGCCTGTTTGGGAACTTTGAAAATTAGGTCTGGACAGTTTTGATCTCTTTTTGTGATATGGTTTTTATATAAACCAGCTTACAGTTAATTTGAAAAAAACTATATTTATGACTTATTTTCTGGATATGATTGAACTGATTTACAGAAAAAATTCATTTACCAAACAATACTAAATAAAAATCAGACAGGCTTATCCTTAACTGACCAGATTCTTAAGTTTACCAAACACCCCCTTATTTCATGGAAATGGCAAACCGACCATTGGATTAATTTTTCAACGCCACGTTATCTCTTCTTCACAATTCTACACATATTTAATTATTTAGACCAACTTCGTCTCCTAAACTTTTACCAATTGTGTTCACATGCTAATTTTAAAGCATTTATTATTTTACTTTTTATTTTGTCCACATAAATTAATTTAGAAATTGTTTCAGTTAACAACTTTTAAATATTTGTACCTTTCATTATATTTGTACCTTTCATTGCGGGCCGGGATTGTCTAGAGAGATAGAGATTATCCATTAATGCAAATCATGCATGCATGTGAAATGTGCAACGTACTGATCATCAAATCATAACTGAAGCATTGTTTATTGAAACTCCAAAAATTGATTACCATCAATCAAGAATCAAAATTGGCCAAACGAACACCTTTTTTGTTGATTACTATAACTTTTTAAAAAATATAATTGCTTTTAATTTTTATTAATAAAAAAATTAATGATAATATTTGTATTTCATGATAGATATTAGTTAAAATATTATCGTACTCAAAGTACCGATCTAAAAGGAATGAGGCAAGTTTTTCTCACTAGAATTAAGTCATTCACTTTACCCTAAATAGCTTAAAGTAGTATGCATGCATATGTGACTTCAGCATGCAAGTACAAGAGAGTATTTAGGTTGAAAAAAACTAGTAAAAGCTAGATTGAAGTTAAAAACGTTTCTCACGAGTTGGCTCGACCCAAGGAGAGATTGTATCGATCCAAGTGTGTTGCTGGCTACGGAACTTGAACCTGTAACCAAACTGGATTGATCCAGCTCAAGGGTGGATCGATCCAAATTGTTTGCAACCTGCAACCTTATTGGATCGAGCCCAAAGCCTCATGAATCGAGCCATACCCTTATATTTCATAAAAATAAGCTTTAAAAACCTTTTCTCTTGACTTTTAACTAATTAGAATCAAATATCTAGTCACATGTGGGGTAAAAACTAAGTCTCTAAGTCAGTTACCATCCTAAACTTAAGGATTCAAGATGCTTTGAACTTTATCTTGAGCTTGAAATAATGTAATATTGAATTCTTCATCAATTAAGCCTAAGGATGAGGACTTCTATAAAGAAAATATGCATTCCTAAAAATAAACCAACACACAAATTTCTAACAAAAAATTTTGGTAGCCAAAGATTTTTTGTTCGAATTAAAGAACAGAAAACCCAATTTTGTCAATGAAATCAGAATGGACATGGCGATTGAAGAAAAAGATGCATGGGTACAATGGGAATTTTAATCCATTTGATGAAGATGCATAGGTATAGTGCCTTTGATAGTCAAACATTAGAATGAGAATCCTATTACACATTCCCAATTTACCAAACATTAGCATGGGTTATTCCATTACACATGCCCTTTTCCCGAGAATATAATATTCCCAGGAATGGGATTACCAAGAATGTAATATTCTATAAGCATATATAAGTATTTGCTTTTATATATATATATATATATATAGACACACACACATAAATGATCGCAACAGCAAATATATGTTAAAAAAATTGATCAAGTCAGCATATATATGCTTATATAAGCATGAAGCCCATAGATAATTGCGATTACATATTTTAAAAAATGACCGTTAGATTAGATACTATACTTATGCATGTCTTGTCTGCCAAAAATCATAATGATCCAACGGTATATTTCTCAGAAATGTCAATTTAAAAATAATAAAAACTATAATAGTTTTCAACAGTCACAATTTTTCATAGCTATATTTTGAAATTCCAATATTGGATTAGCATAATTAATTTTCGTCATATGTGACATCCATAAGTACAATATATAATTCAACGGTTAGTTTTTCAAAATATGCATCCCACAATTATTTGTGGGCTTCATGCCTACATAAGATATATAAGCATATGCTCACTAGATCGGGACTAAGCATATGTTTATATAAGCTTATGTTAGCATGAAGCCCACATATAATTGTTTTATGCATATTTTGAAAAACTAACCGTTGGATTAGATATTATACTTATGTATGTCGTGTATGCCAAAATTCACAGTGATCCGGCGGTAGGTTTCTGAGAATTGTCACTGACAAAAATTGTGTCAGTTTTCAATGGTCACAGTTTTTCATGGATATATTTTGAAATTTTGACAATCAATTATCGTGATTTTTGGTATGCATAACATCTATAAGTACAGTATCGAATCCAACAACCAGTTTTTGGTATGCATAATATCTATAGGCTTCATGCTTATATAAGCTTATATAAGCATATGTTGATTGGATCATTTTCCTATATATATTTATATATAATTATTTATTAGCTTCATGTAACGCCTCGAACTCGAATAGCCAAATCCAGAGGCTTGACCTCAAAAATCTCAATCCACAATTACATATTCAATAAACTATGTCCATCCAATAACTCCTTAAATAGACCAATCCATCCAAAATATTAATAAATCAAATACTCTTCCATTAGAATTCTAACATTCTTCATAATTAACTGAAAAGCTAATGTTCATATAACCAAAATAATTGTCTTAACTAATATAGCCAAATAAAATATAAATAATAACAAAATGATCACATGCTTAATTCTAATAATATCGCAAAAATAATTGTCCAAAAGCTCTTAGCTCCACTGTGCTTCACAAAACTACGAATGCCCATAATCACTTCTTCTAATTAATTATTCATCTAAAAAAATATATTATAAAGGTGAACATAACATACACAGGAATAAGCCAAGCTAAAGCACGGATATTTTCATAAATTTAGTTCATAAACATATTTATTCATAAATCAGATTTTACAACAAAACACAATAATTGTTTAAATAAATTTCATATATCAATCACAAGTTTCAAAAGTTCATATGACTTGAAGGTCCTCTGGTACTCCTATCAAGTGGAGACTTTTAACGATGCATTAGTACCAAAGGCTAGTAACTTATCCCCTACTGACCAGGGCCAGACTACACACAATTTAGAGATCTAAAATTCACAACGTTTAATGAATCACATACCATAATTTCAAAATCAATATATTTTCAGATGTCATAATCATAAGTTGGCAACCGTTTCATATTAAACACAAAATTGAAGTTTTGCTTGGCTCATAATTCATTCACAAAATAATCAATTTTGATATATAAATCAGTTCAAAATCACATTTCACTACATAAAAATCAGTTATAAAAATTTATTGGCTAATAAAAACAATTTAATAAAATAAAGGCATATTTTACTCCTTTTATCTCAATTGGCTTATCCAAAATTCTAAATAAGGTTGTTCTTACAAATTCCAACACTCAATCTGACAAAGGCCAATAAATCTAGAATCAAATTATACCCAATAATCTCGATTTATGAGTGACTTTATATGTGTGTAGGTCTAAGTACCCAATTAAATGTTGGGATCATTCTATATAATAACCCTAACCTTAATTTCCAATATGCATGATAACTTCAAAGTAAAAATAGAGTCCATCAAACATGATCTTAACAATAATCTATAGCATAAATTTGAAATTTTCTTAACGAGAACTTAATAAAAGAAACAATGTTATGTTTATTAAAGGGCCCATAAATACCACAATATTTCTTATTGGGCACACTTCTAATTTAGCATAGGATTCTCTTCTCAATATGTAAAGCACTAAAGGGCTAACATCCCTTATGTTTTAGGATAATCTTGGATGATCCTTCGTATGGAAATCCTAGTACGTACCATTAATGTTGGCCGGCCAAAAAAGAAAATTATGTGTTCAATGCAACAAAATATTTTCACTTTTGATTCAATGAGCTTTACACGATTACAAGAAGAAATCGATACAAGTGAACTTTTAGAGTGGTGATAGTAATAAAGCTCAAGATCCATCGCTCATGAACAAGTGGCAAACACCATAAATGAATTAAAATAGAAAATTTGATATGTATAATATCCTTAATGATAAATTTACATAAAGACATAATTGAAATAGCCAAATGAGTAAAAAAAATATATCCATAGGATCTTCGGGTCGTCTGTCTGGACCCGAATTGAAGTAAGTAAAAGTAAGGGAACGGCGGCAATTCCAACACGTGGGGAAAGTTTTAACTATAGTTATAAACAGTTTCAACTATTTGTAGCCTAATTATTTGAGTTTTAATAGTCCAAAAGGATAAAAATAAATACATTTTTAGATTTTTCTTAGTATATTGTTTTATTTTCTAGGTATTAATACTATAAAGTTCAGGGAATAGAATATTATCAAGCACCCTAGCCTTCACTATATCGGATAGTATTTATGGTTCTACCTCTTCCTTACCAATTGGCATTCATGGTTTTTCATGTGATTATAGGTACTCTTTTCTCGACCATTCTCTGAATTCATATGTTCAAAATAAAAATTGAAAATTATCGATTTTGGATCTAGTATATTTTCATATAAATTTGAATCTAATATATTTTCATATGAATTTAAATTAAGTATAATGCAGAAGAATTTTATTAATACAGTATTGTAAAACTGCTATTGAATTGAATTGTGAGATCTAATCTGTAATGTAAAATATCAATTTACATGAGATAATAATAGTGCTACAATTAATCTCTATTTTCCATATATCTTGAACATACTATCATAGGGAGAGCACTCAGATAAAGGTACTTATTGCATATATTTGTGACCATTTTCCTGCAAGTATTTTCTTTTTGTAGTACTGGAAAGAAGTTAGATAGTTGCTTTTAGATGTGCTGATGTATATTGTAAATAAGAAGTTAGAACAGTAAATTACTCGATTTTTGTTACTAATTTACTTCAAATACGTACTCTTTTTATTTTCTACTTATCCACAGTGAAATGTCTTTTTAGAGTCATGGTCTTAATGGATGAGTATGGTCCACGCATTTATATATGGATTTCATCGCGTTTTAAATCCTAAACTTATTAGAAACGTTGTTGTTATTATTATTAGTTTTTTAAAAATATTTAACTTGATAGATTCAGCTCAAGTAATATTGAAATTTAGACTGAATACATTAATTAATTTCAATAGTTTGCTATAGGTTCTTCTATAGCAGCTCAATTAGTATTGAAATTCTGACTAAATACATTAATTTCAATTGTTTGCTCAGGTTCTTGTATAGGTTTGGTCCATAAGCTTTTCTTTATTGTCTTCTAAGCTTTAAATGAAAGTATGTCCTACTGACCAAAAGATTCAAGCATGTTTGATTTCTTTATTGCCTATGTACCAAAATTGGTTCGTACAAGTGTTTGACAATCAATAAGATTTTCATTTCTTTAATGATGATTTTGAGAAATTAATTTCTCAAAAGCCATTGTTAAAGTTGAATTGCATATAACGATGATTTTCTGAGTTTTAATGGAAGATTTTCATGATAACATGGTGGAAAAAGTGCTCATGATCCCACCAAAAAGATCGAAGATTTTAAACTCTTCAAACTTTTTTTTTTTTTTTTTTTTGACAGTATTAGCTTTCTGCTAATAAAGTGAGGTCCTCAAATATTTACAAGCAAATTGGTTGTGATACTCTTCTCTGATTTTATATCTTATCGTGTCTGAATCTGTCCAAAGCTCAACTACATGGTCCCAATCCATATAAAATTATGAAACTGGTTCAATTACACTGAATACATTAATTTCAATTGTTGTCTCTTGGTTTTTCTATAGCCAGCTCAATTAGCATTGGAATTTAAAACCAAATACATTAATCCCAATTGTTTGCTCTAGGGTTCTATTGGATTGCTGCTTAAGCTTTCCTTTGCTGTCTTCCATGTTCTGAGCTCTAAATGAAAGCATGTCTTACTGACCAAAAGATTGAAGTATGTTTGATTTCTTTACAGCCTGAGTACCAAAATTGGTTTTTGCAAGTGCTTGACAATCAATAAGATATTCATTTCTTTAACCATGATTTTGTGAAATTACTCAGAAGCCATTTCTTTAAAGTTGAAGTATGTACGATCATTTTGTGAGTTATAATGGAAGATTTCAACATTGATGAAAAAAATGCACATGATCCCTTCAAAAAAATTGTAGATTTTCGTTTCTTCAACCTTGATTTTTGACATTATTAGCTTTATGCAAATCAAGTGATTGAGGTGCTTAATTATTTAAAAGCCAAATTGGCTGTGATTCTTTTTTCTATGATTTCATATCTTGTCATGTCTGTTTCTGTCCATTAATGCTCTACTACATGGACCCAATTCATATAAAATAGTGGAACTGATTCATTATCTAATGTGTCGAGCCTAAACATTTTTGGTTTCCATATATGCAGAGGATTTTGAAAAGATGAAGACTCATATTTGCTGTTGATCATATCCACACTTGTGAAGAGTATGCCCATTGGAAACTTGGATAATTTGGATTTCCTGAAAGACATTAAAGAATCTGAATTTGGCAATGAACCATTAGACTGAAGATCGAAGAGCCAGTTGTCGGGCATCAGAGGGCATGGATGGTGAGAAAAATGGGGTGGCTAATTTAGAAGGAACTGTAGAAAATCTAGAAGAGGCATTCTGCTGCCCCATTTAGAAGAAGAAAACATGTAAATATCTTTCAATTGTTTTACTTAAGGTCTCTCATGGAGTGAGAATTAGAATGTTGTAGAGGATGCGGACTTACCATAGTTCTATCACTATTTTTCACTAAGAGTATATGTCTACTTTAGGAATTGCAACGGGGCGGGTTTGGGACGGGTCACCCCTTTCCCAACTCCGTCCCATTTAAGAAAACGTCATCCCATTCCCGTCCCAAACCCGTGACGAGTCAGGATTTGGAATCTCATTCTCGTCCCAATTAAAAGACCCCATCCCATTACCGTCTCGTCCCATTTACTATTTTCTTTCTACTTTTCTCAATTTTCTCAATACCTAAATAAATTACAAAATACATCAATGAACATGAAAGATAATTGTTACTTCTAAGAGTAAAATAAATTAAACCCCTTAAAGGGCATGATTGAAATTTCATTTTATTAAGAAGAGACTTAATTGTATAATACCTATAAAATAAATATAATAAAAATACATAAACATATATAATCGGGACGGGGCGGGTTTTTAAGCCCTCGTTCCAAACCCGTCCCAAACCCTATAAGGTTTTCAAAAAAAATCCAAAACCCGCCCCTAACCCTATTAGGATAACCCCAAACTCTTCCCAATAGGGGCAGGGCAGGGCGGGTACCCGGATAAACCCGCCCCGTAGACATCTACTTGTCTTTCAATCATGGATGAAGAAATGTATTTTGTAGAGTTGTGTTTTTTGTGTGAATTCATTTGTATTGTAAAGCCTAAATTTGATAGAAATGTTAAATTTATCTGTTATGGCAGTCATTCTCTTCACAAAAGTTATATTTGTGGATACATGAACTCAAGAAAAAGGGGTTATTGAGATGTGGGGAAAATTAACTTGTAATTCTCTTCTCTATGTTAAATTTCCTGCCTTGGGAAAATTAGCTTGTGATATTGATCTATTGGGGCTTATTGGTAAAATCATAATCAGCTTACTTCACATGTTTATGACTTTTAAAAGTATATTAATATTTAAAAATAATTATTTTTTATTTTCCTATAAATCAAGTGATGTAGATCAAATGGCGGATTGATTTATGGAACAAATTAGCAAGAAGCAAGCAAAGAAGGAAAGAGCAAGAATTTCTGTAGTTGGATCGATCCAGGCGTAGATTGGATCGATCCAACAATGTTAGATCGATCCAAGAGATATGGTGGATCGATCCAGCAATGTCATGCATTCTGCCTTGAGGATTTTATTAAATTAGATCGATCTAGGTCTATGTTGGATCGATCCAGCTTTAGCGGTGATTCCGAGTTTTTATGTTTGGATCGATCCAGATCTAACTTGGATCGATCCAGCTTCGAGATTCTGTCCGAGTTTGACTGTTTTGGAAGTTCCTTCTTATCTAGTTAGTTTCCTAAGTTGTTTCTAATTAGTTTCTTTATTATTAGAGTTTCCTTATGTTTATGTTTCTAATTTCATAAATAGGGCTGTAGACCTAAGGGTTACACAATTTTGATTATATTTTATAAGATTGTTTGAGAACGTTTTCTCTTTTTTCCTTGTGTTCTTCAAGGAGTTCAAGGATTCGCGTAGACGATTCCATTGTTTATAACTTCTGCCGCATCAATTGGTATCAGAGCGAGATTTGCCAAGCTCAATGGCAAATCATGGGGATGGAGGTAGACGCCCTCTTGACGTTGATCAAAGGGTGGAAGACCTATGTGCGGCTATGACAGAACAGCAACGTATTTTGCAAGAGCATTCTCAAACTTGATAGAGATTCGCGACATGCTAGCTGCGTTGAACGTCAATACCAACCATAGGCAAGTTGAGGGGAGACGCGCCGAAGGCCAGCCCATCAATCGAAACGCCGCAAGGTGTCCTGGTTACTATCATCCGGATAGTGAAGGTGAGTTCGAAGAGGAGGAAGAGTACGCGCCACGACCGGCACGTCAACAAAGGGACTTCGAAGATTATCGAATGAGAGCGGACATTCCTAACTTCAATGGGAATCTCCAAGTTGAAGAGTTTCTAGATTGGCTCTCCGAAGTAGAACGATTCGCTGACTTAATGGGTATTGAAGAGGACAAGCTTGTGCGTATTGTGGCCTACAAGCTGAAGGGAAGCGCTGCAACTTGGTGGGATCAATTACAAAAGACAAGGCGTAGGCAAGGGAAGGGTCCTGTGCGAACGTGGCGTCGAATGAAGCCCTTGTTGAGGGATTAATTTCTTCCGGTGGATTATGAGCAGTACCTATTCCGCTTGTATCAAAACTGCGTTCAAGGTACAATGTCAGTTTTCGATTACAACAATGAGTTTTCGAGATTAACCGTCCGTAACAATCTGAATGAATCTGACTACCAACAAGTTTCTTGTATTTACATGGTCTCAAACCTTCAATCCGAGATAAAATCGGGATGCAAGTATTGTGGATAATCGAAGAAGCTCAAAGGATGGCTCTACAGGCTGAAACTATGGAGAAGAGCCGCTAACCTTTTTCGGGATACTATAGGAATACCGTTGAGACACAATCACCGGCAACCGATAAAGGAAAAGTCGCACAACCTTCCAATCCAACAAGGTGGACAAGTGGAGTCCACGAAAGCTACCGCGGCTGCAACGGGTAGCACATCAAAGAACCCTAATCCCTACGCTAGACCACCGGTTGGGAAATGTTTTAGGTGTGGGAAACCGGGACATCACTCCAACGTATGCCCGGAACGGAGACCCGTTAACTTGATTGAGGATGCTGAAACGTGTCAAGAGGAAGAAAACCCTGAAGACGATGAAGATTATGAAGAAACCGAATACACCGAAGAAAAAGGCGAGAGGGTTAATTGTGTAGTACAACGGGTATTGTTTGCACCCAAACAAGAGGACAATAGTCAAAGGCACAACATCTTCCGTTCTCATTGCACAATCAATAATAGGGTGTGCGATTCGATTATCGACACTGGTAGCTGCGAGAATTTTGTGGCGGGGAGGCTAGTTGATCACCTACAACTACCAACGGAACAAGACCCAAGTCCTTACTCGATTGGGTGGATCAAAAAGGGACTTGTGGCACAAGTAATTGAAATTTGTTATGTCCCTATTTTTATCGGTAAATACTATAAATCTATTGTTGCTTGTGATGTAATTGATATGGATGCTAGTCATATACTGTTGGGTAGACCTTGGCAATTTGATGTAGATGTTACATATAAGGGGATAGATAATACCTATGTTTTTATTTGGGATTTTCATAAAATTGCTATGGCTGCTGTAAAGCAACGTGTAACTCCACCTTCTTTAGTGGAAGGTCAGTCTTTTCTAACATTGGTCAGGTCCGAAGCTGAGTTCGTATCTGACGCTAAAGAGACCCAAGGAATATATGCTATAGTGGTGAAATCGATTGTGGTAGAGGACAAAGAGGCAATCGAAGTAGTGGTTCCTAACCAACTACAACCGTTGCTAGAAGAATTTAAAGAGCTCACCGCCGATGACTTGCCCAACCACTTGCCTCCTATGCGGGATATACAACATCACATCAATTTGATGTCGGGAGCAAGTTTGCCTAACTTGCCATACTATCGGATGAGTCCCAAGGAGAGTGAGATTATGAAAGAGAAGATAGAGGAGCTACTACAAAAGGGTTTCATTCGGGAATCCATGAGCCCGTGTGCAATCCCCTATTGGCGTATGTGTGTGGACAGCCGTGCGATCAATAAAATAACTATCAAGTACCGGTTCCCTATTCCGCGTTTGGATGATATGCTTGATATGCTTGATATGTTAGATGGCTCGAAGTTGTTCTCCAAGATTGATTTGCGCAGTGGCTACCACCAACTTCGAGTCTGATCCGAAGATAAGTGGAAGACCGCTTTCAAAAACAAAGATGGGTTGTATGAATGGTTGGTCATGCCGTTCGGATTATCTAATGCTCCAAGTACTTTTATGCGGGTGATGAATCAGGTACTTAAAACTTTCGTTGGTAAATTCGTACTAGTTTATTTTGACAACATTCTTATCTATTCCAAGACGAAAGAGGAACATATGGAGCATTTGCAGGAAGTCTTGGTTGCCTTAAGGGACAGCCAATTGTTTATTAACCTCAAAAAATGCAGCTTTATGATCGACAAATTGTTGTTATTGGGTTATGCGGTGAGTGCTAGTGGCATTCATGTTAATGAAGAGAAGGTGCTTGCAATTCGAGAATGGTCTACACCCAAACCGTCACTGAAGTGAGAAGTTTCCATGGGTTAGCTACTTTCTACCGCCGTTTTATCAGAAATTTCAGAACCATAGTAACGTCAATCACGGAGTGCTTGAAGAAGGGTCGTTTCTTTTGGGGTGATGAAGCGGAAAAGAGCTTCGTCAAGATTAAAGAGAAATTGTGTAGAGCTCCTGTTCTATCCTTACCGAGCTTTGAGAAGGTTTTTGAAGTGGAATGTGATGCTAGTGGAGTAGGAATTGGGGCTATTTTGTCGCAAGAGAAGCGTCCGGTGGCATTCTTTAGTGAGAAACTAAGTGAATCTCGTCAAAAGTGAAGCACTTATGATCAAGAGTTCTACACAGTATTTAGAGCCTTGAAGCATTGGGAGCACTACTTAATCCAAAGGGAGTTCGTCCTTTACACCGATCATCAAGCTTTGAAGTTCGTCAATAGTCAAAAGAAGTTGGATGGAATGCACATAAGGTGGGCAGCTTTCTTGCAAAAGTTTACTTTCAACATTCAACACAATTCTGGGGTTCAAAATCGGGTTGCGGATGCCTTGAGTCGGCGTGTGAGCTTACACTTGTTACTTTGACTCAAGAAATTGTGGGCTTTGAGTTCTTAAAAGAGCTCTATGAAGAGAATGAGGACTTCAAAGAAGTTTGGGCTAAATGCGTCGCCAACCAACCGGTGAGTGACTATTTGCTTAAAGATGGATTTTTGTTTAAAGGAAATAATTTGTGTGTCCCTCGATCTTCATTGCGTGAGAAGCTTATCCGAGACCTACATGGTGGAGGATTAAGTGGTCACCTAGGAAGGGACAAGACTTTCGCTACATTAGTGGAGCTTTACTTTTGGCCTCAACTGAGGAAGGATCGATGTTGGTAATTTTGTGAAGAAGTGTTATATTTGCCAATCATTCAAGGGGCAATCACAAAATACAGCTCTTTACATGTCATTACCCGTACCCGACACTATTTGGGTGGATTTTTCTATAGATTTTGTGTTAGGGCTACCTCGTACTCAACGCGGGGTAGATTCTGTTTTCGTGGTAGTGGATCGTTTTTCCAAGATGGCCCAATTTATTCCATACCGAAAGACTTCGGATGCCTCTCACATAGCCAAGTTGTTCTTTAGGGAAGTAGTTCGTTTTCATGGAGTACCCGCTTCTATCACTTCCAATCGAGACATCAAATTCTTAAGCCATTTTTGGATTACTTTGTGGAGGATGTTCGACACTTCTCTCAATCGGAGCACCACAGCACATCCTCAAACGGATGGACAAACGGAGGTAACTAATAGAACCTTAGGGAACTTAATTCGTTGTGTTTGTGGAGATAGGCCTAAGCAATGGGATTATGCTCTGCCACAATGTGAATTTGCTTATAACAGTGTCGTCCATAGTTCTATTGGGAGATCGCCTTTTTCTTTTGCATATGTGACTCCACCAAGGCATGCGGTTGATTTGGTGAAACTACCTAAGGGTCCAGGTGTGAGCATACCCGCTGAAGTTATGGTTAAACAAGCTCAAGAAGTACAAGAGGAAGTAAGGAAGAAATTGGAGGAAAACAATACCAAGATAAAGACTAATGTTGATAAACATTAGAGAATGAAGATATTCAATGAAGGGGATTTGGTAATGGTGTTCTTACGCCGTGAAAGGTTTCCTGTAGGTACATATGCTAAGCTTAAGCCAGAAGTATGGTCCTTACAAGGTTCTTAAGAAGTTGAACGACAATGCTTATGTCATTGATTTGCCCGAGGATATGAAGATTTCAAAGTCCTTCAATGTTTCGGATTTGTATGAATATCATGAGGAAGCGCCATTATAACCGAACTTGAACTCGATGTCGAGTTTTTCTCAAGTGGAGGAGACTGATGTAGATCAAATGGCAGATCGATTTATGGAACAAATTGGCAAGAAGCAAGCAAAGAAGGAAAGAGCAAGAATTTCTGCACTTGGATCAATCCAGGCGTAGATTGGATGGATCCAGCAATATTAGATCGATCCAAGAGTTATGGTGGATCGATCCAGCAATGTCATGCATTCTGCCTTGAGGATTTTATTAAATTAGATCGATCCAGGTCTATGTTGGATCGATCCAGCTTCAGCGGTGATTCCGAGTTTTTATGTTTGGATCGATCCAGATCTAACTTGGATCGATCCAGATCTAACTTGGATCGATCCAGCTTCGAGATTCTGTCCGAGTTTGACTGTTTTGGAAGTTCCTTCTTATCTAGTTAGTTTCCGAAGTTGTTTCTAATTAGTTTCTTTATTATTAGAGTTTCCTTATGTTTATGTTTCTAATTTCATAAAGAATAGTTTGTTATAAATAGGGCTGTAGACCTAAGGGTCACACAATTTTGATTATATTTTATAAGATTGCTTGAGATCGTTTTCTCTTTTTCCTTGTGTTCTTCAAGGAGTTCATGGATTTGCATAAACGATTCCCTTGTTTATAACTTCCGCCACATCATCAAGACCCCTACATAATCCCATATGAAGTCTTAAAAAGGATTTCCATTTTCACTTATTACAACTTTTGTTCGTTTGGCAACAAGAACCAAGAAAAATAGTAAAATACTACCAGAGTCGTGTTAGAAAGAAGCCACCAGGATGATTCAGTTCTTATTTAGGGTCTAGGGTTAAAAATGATTAGAGCTGAAATTGAAAATTTCTTGCATGTGGAGATTGTTCAGCAATATATATATATATATATATATAAAAGTCTCGTTCCTGTGAAGACTTCCTTATATGAGGACTTGGTCTTTTGGCCAATATAAAATGGATATTTTAAAAAATTGACCATTAGATTTAATATGTATGATATGAATTAAATAGACTTCTTATGAATTTTATGCTTGTAAAAAATCACAATAATCTAACTGTGGATTTTTTATATATGTCATGATAAAAAATTATGACTTTTTAGTGTGAAATTATCGAAAAAAATTTTAAATTTTATGCTTGTCCTTAACTTTTTCTGTATTTTTTATTTATTTTTTGATTGATATGTTTTTGCACAGCTATAGAAGAAGACGACAAACTACAGCTCCGACTCTTTCCCTTATTTAATAACGCATATCGGGCCTTCTACACCAAAAACTCTCCACCGAAAGAGAGAAAACAATCCGTTTCTAGGGTTTTCTAGGATCTAGAGCTTCAACAAGACAACAAGTGTTTCTTCACGAAAACACCAAAACCACTTCGACATCATCGTCAATATTAAACCCTAAGATCTGTTTTCTAGGGTTTCAGTTAGTCATTTTAGAAAATGGAGCACAATCCAAGAGACATTGTCAAGTTC
Source organism: Hamamelis virginiana (assembly GCA_017140935.1). NCBI lineage: Eukaryota > Viridiplantae > Streptophyta > Magnoliopsida > Saxifragales > Hamamelidaceae > Hamamelis > Hamamelis virginiana. The sequence continues at coordinate 43,519 of JAESVK010000976.1, forward strand.
TTCAACAGGAAAAAAAGAATGAAACCAAAGGTTTTTGTTCCAGAGGCTTCGATGCCATATGGGATCAACGAGTTACCAGATCATCACATTGCTTACCCCAGACCATATGTGAGTGTGCATTATTCGATCACTACTGATTTTTTCAAGATCGGTTATTGACAGGTTCTGTTCAATTTTTACTTGCAGCCCTTCAAACTTTGGAAACCTTTGGGGCAGTAATCTATTGGTTTTTCTTTTCTTCCTGCGACAGGTTAGGGTTTTAATATTTCTTTTAAGTTTAATATTATTTACAATTGTTTATAGGATGGATTCACCTTAGTCATAGGATTGAATAATACGAGGAGTCATGGAACGTGGTATCCATGCAACAAGAACCAAGAATGAAAGTTATGTGGAGCTGATTTTGAAAATAAATTCATTCTCTTTTTAAGTTTCATTGATTTAATGAATTACCCATAAACTGTAAACTACCTTTATTAATTGAATTTAGTTATTATATCTTGTTGGGGAGGCTAAGTTTGATTTTGATGTTCCATCTGCATTGCTTGGTTGAACTTTATATATATATATATATAGCTTTTAAAAGACAAAAATAAAAAATAAAATAAAAAAGCAAATGCAATTTTTGGTAAATATTTTAGTAAGTGCTGAAACTAAAAGAAAAATTATAAACTTTTAAGCAGAAAGAAATTAAGGAAAGCTGTTAATAACAAATTTTATAACGTTGTCGGCCTAATAAATCAATACTTCAAGGGGAGCTGCAATGTCGAGTGACCAGTTTCTGGTGACGGCGACCATCTTTTGCTTTTACCAAGTTTTAAAAGAAAATTTTATGATGTACTATGGATATATTGAAGTCTGCCCAATCCAGCCTATGCTTGGCAAATTTATATTTCTTTTTGTTAATTTTTTATTTGTGTTTTGTGTCATATATCTTTGCATATATTGATCTTCCTTTTGCTGTAAATCCAACACCAGATATTGAGGTGTAGACTGTTCTGAATTGATCATCATGCGTCTGCAGGCTTTTCAGCTTTGTTATTTCCTTGTTGTGACTACTTTTATGTGCTTTTTTCTTCACTAAAAATTGTGTTCCTTTTGCTTGATTATATTTCATCCAGAACTTCCTTTGTTCTGAATGCATCATTGTGCAGGTGC
>JAESVK010000976.1:44686-61024 GCA_017140935.1 Hamamelis virginiana
TTTCATCCAGAACTTCCTTTGTTCTGAATGCATCATTGTGCAGGTGCATACTTTTATTGTTGTTCATTTTATTCATTTACAAAGGATTGTCTTTCATTCTTTCTATTTCTCCACCAAAAAAAAATAAAAAATAAAAATAAATGTATTTTGTGGTAAAGTTTACTCTTGTTTTTGTTTTTGCATAAATAGAACAAAAGAAAAGAAAATGAAAATTTTGAGTTTCGTGTTCGTGGGAGCATGAAGTGCAGGCCTCTTTTAGGAATATTAACCCTGATATTGACCAAGCTAAGGGCTAATTGCTAAATCATAACCAATATACTTTACCATATTTTTAACTTTATAAACTATATTAATAAACCTTTTTTCATTTTGTGTTTCTTTGTATGGCTGCAAGAACAAGACATCTATAAGGTAGATCCTTTTTAGTAATGGTTGTGATGTAGAATATATGAGCTTTCCATAATAATTTGAATCACTCAATTTGGCTTTAAAATGAAGAAGTTGCCGATCTCAAAAGTTGAAATATTTCTTTTATTTTATTACCAATTACAAAGAGGAAATTTATTTTGATACTTCTTTAAAAAGTCACAATTGAACCAGTTTGTACGTTACATTTTCATGGGAAACACTAAAAGGATAAATTTGGCATTGGTTCTTGTATTGCATGTGTGGCTATCTCCATGCATACTTGTTGAAACAATATTGTGGACTTGTAATCTATTGTGGTTAATTGTGGACTTGTAATTATGGACTCGTACATGCATGTGTGTGTGTGTGTGTGTGTGTATTTATTATATTAGAGAGTCTGTTATAAGGTGAACCTTACGCAAAGTTGTGTAAAATGATCTTCATAGGATCAATTATAGAACAGATTTTGAAAAATTGATCGTTGGATTCGATTAACTTTTTTTGAATATCATACTTACCAAAAGTGACAGTGATCCAACGGTTGATTTTTGAAAAATGACATTGTGAAAAATTGTGACCTATTTTTTCTGAAAAAAATAAAAAAGGTTACAGGAAGAAAAAATTGTGGAGCGTAATGTGAATGCTGTAGCAGCTGGAAGAGTTGCAGGAGTTGATTCTATAGAACAGATCGCATCGTCAAAACTCCATAGACTGAAGTTGGCGGATGCGTGTTATGCAGGGTTGGGTCCAAACTAGAGATGCATTCACATTGTCAAAGCTCCAGAGACTGAAGTAGGCGGATGCGTGTTACGCAGGTTGGGTCCAAACTGTGTTTTTTGACATAAATTCTGTTATTAGAAGCTTTAGTGTTTTCTTTTTAGCCTTTTTTCCTTGAATGTATGACCCCCTCTTCTTCCCCCAAAACAAAAAATCTGGCAATACAAGTCTAGCATCAAATTGTTGTTACTTTTACTTATGTTGTGCCTTATTTGCGGTGTTCATGTAAAATATAGGTACTGCTTTAATATGCAAGGGCAATCTAGTTGATTATTCGTTTTTTTAACTTATATTTTGGTCGATTCACTACTTTTTTATAGAAATTTGAATCTCTGCTATTGAACTGAATTGTGAACTTTGATGTAAATGGTTGATGTAGATGAGATAATAGTAGTGCTACAATCTATATTTTCCTACCATCCAAGTTGCCCATATATCATGAACAGACTATTGGAGCTTATCTGGTTGGTCGAAGCTTAGATACAAGTCAGCTAATGTATTCATTCATTGTGTAAGAATATCAGAAGGGGAGCATTCAGTAAGGTATATTTGTGACACCTTACTACAGATAAGGGCTGTACATTGAAAAGAACTGAACTTTGAGTGAGTAGGCAGGATTCTTGCGAGCAAAGCTCCAACGAGGAAAATTTAACTGTATTATTTATTTATTTATTTTGTTTTATGGGTAGGATTTATGAGGCTCCTAGGTTTTCTATTACTGGTACAGGAAAGAGAGGCGGACATTGTTGCTTTTAGATGTGCTAATTATATATATGTTTCGTAAGTAAGGAGTTACACAAGTAAATTACTAGATTTTTATTATTTCCTCCGTCCTACAAAGATAGGCCTTCTTTCCTTTTTTGGCTGTCCTAAAATGATAGTCCATTTTGAAAAGTCAAATTATATTTCTTTTAATTTTCCCATATAGCCCTTTATTATTCCAAGAACGTCTTGACATGACACTAAATACAATTGTAGAAAAATGATAGTTTTGGAAATAAAAGGTAAAAAGGATCTCAAATCAATGCATTAATGAGTTTTCTTAATATGTATGTTTTTTGGAAGAGACCTATTTTTATGGGATGGAGGGAGTACTAATTAACACCAAATACATATTCTTTTTGTTTTCAATATATCCACTGTGAAATGTCTTTTCTGGAGTCATGTTATATTATGGATGAGTTTGTTCCATGTATTTATCTATGGATTTCATTGCGTTTTAAATCCAAAATTAAATAGAAACTTTGATAGTATTTTTCTTAAAGAAAAATATTGAATTGACAGATTCAGCTGAATTAGTTTTGAAATTTAAACTGAATACATTAATTTCAATTGTTTGCTCTTGGTTCTTCTATAGCAGCTCAATTTGTATTGAAATTTAGACTAAATACATTAATCTCAATTGTTTGCTCCAGGTGCTTCTATAGGTTTGGTCCTTAAGCTTGCCTTTACTATCTTCTGAGCTTTAAATGATGGCATTTCTTACTGACCAAAAGATTCTATCATGTGTGATTTCTTTATTGCCTGCGTACCAAAATTGGTTGTGATTCTCTTTTCTCTTATTTCATATCTTATCATGTCCAAAGCTCAACTGCATGGACCCAATTCATATAAAATAATGAGACTGGTTCATTATCCAATGTGTGGGCCCTAAACAATTTTGGTTTTTTCATATATGCAGAGAATTTTGGAAAGATGAAGACTCATATTTGCTGTTGATCATAGCCACACTTGTGAACAGTATGCCCATTGGAAACTTGGCTAATTTGGATTTCCTGAAAGACTTTCAAGAATCTGAAATGGTAATGAAACCATAATACTAAAGATCAAAGAGTCAACTGTTGGGGGTCAGGGTCCTTGGCATCTCAAACGTGAAGCAAGTTATGCTGGCAGGGGAGAGATGGTTTCTTTTTGAAACTCTAGGTTTTCTACTGGAAATGGCAGTGAAGGGAGCTCTCCCAATTGGTGTGAACAAGATGTAAGAGGCTTTTTGAAAAGGTTGTTACTAATTTAGAAGGAACTGTAGAAAATATAAAAAGAGACATTCTGCTGCCTAAGATCGTTCATCTTGCTAGTATTTTACTTCAGGTCGTTCGAGGGGCGTGAATTAGAATGTTGCGGAGGATGTGGACTGCAGAACAACCTTATATTAGAAAGCTAATCGGATCAATGACTTACCATAGTTAGGTTTTATCACTATTTGTCACTTAAAATATATTCCTAGTCTTTCAATCGTATGGATGAAGAAATGTATTTTGTGTGAATTCATTTGTATTGTAAAGCTTAAATTTAATGGAAATGTTCAATCATCTGTTATGGCAAGTCATTCTCTTCATAAAGTAAATAGAAACTCATCTGCTCGGTTATACCCTTCGGAATTGCATTTGGTATATTTTGTAGATATGCATTAATAATGCGAGACATTTATTTGCTTCAGTATTCAGTAATGGGCATTTACTTGACTTTCCTTTTACAGGTTGTTGATTCAATAAACTAACCTCCGTCGTGGACTTATTGTATTGATCAATACTAGTGTTTTTTATTTTTTTTCCAAAAAAAAAAAAAAAAAAAGGTTAAACATCACTGGCCCCTATAGTTTAGGATGATCTTGGATGATCCTTTTCATGCAAATTTGGCATTGCTTGATGCTATAAGGTCAAATTTGGCATCAACAAGTGTTATTTGGGCTTAGAATTTGATATCAATTAGTACTTTTTGGGGTGCCAAATTTGGCTTTTGCATTAGAGATGCTCTTAGTGCAGTTATTGTTGGCTGAAAGAAAACTACTACGGAGTATATGTTTGGTGTTGCAGTGCATTATTGCATCACTGAATAGAGTACGTTTCGTCAGCCAGCGTTCACTGAGCACAAAGTTCATATTCAATTCTGATTCTTTGAATTCATGATTAAGACAAAAAATAGTGGGTGATGGTGATATAAGAAGCTCAAAAAGGTAAGCATGTAATAAATTTTATTTTGTCGTCCAATGCTCACAAAGAAGTGGCAAACACAATCAATGCTTAGATTTTATACATTTATGGGGGGGTGGAGATTTGGATATTTAGATGGGTTTTTAGGGTTTAGAAGGGATGATGAAGGAATTAGAGATTTAGGATTTGGATGAGATGAAAGAGGTTAGAGCCACGGGGTGTTTAAGATGTAGGGGAGGGATGGGTATGGAAATAATGCACTGCAAATTTGTTTTGATGGCTCGCTTGTATTTACATCCCTCTCAGTTATGAAACTTGAATTTATGTATCAGTGACTGCTAGCTTCTTCTTGTTTTTTCCTTGAGCCTAGAGCTTTATATAATACAGGGCACACATTATGCGTATGCAAAGAAAACTAATACAGTGAAATATAAGAAATAAATGTAACTTTTGAAATATGATGAGAGAAGTTTTTAAAAATTGTGATTGCTTTATAGATAAAGAAATAAACATGTAATTTTTGAAATCCCATAAAAATAGGGTCATGGATAATTTTGAAATTACATGTGTATCCTTTTTAGCGATTGAAAAATTGTTTCTCATAGGGCATTTAAAGGAAGAAAAATATAAGTTGCCCATGCCATCATTCCTTCTCCCTTTGTATTAGTACTAGTATAAGTCCCGAGCAATGCCCGATGTGAGAACTAAGAAGGGGACTTTGTTTTTTTTTTTGCCAAAATGGAGCCCTTTTGTTTGTCATTGGCTTTTCTTTTTTTATTTTATTTTATTTTATTTTATTTTATTTTTTTTAATTTCTTTTTTGTTTGAGAGTAGAGCCTTGTGCTTGGAAAAAAGTGCGAGAGCTTGCCACGTCATATTTTTCAGTTTACCCAAAAGTCATTTTACACATTTTTTTACCCAAAAATCTATAATCTTAATAGAAACATATTATTTTACACTAGCTATAGAGGGAGCAAAGAAAGTTGATCCCCAAAAAGAGTCATGTCCAGTAAGCAAGCACAAATAGCAGTTCTATCAGGAAAGGGAGTCCCAGTGCTTCAAGGGCTAAAAACTCAAACAATCCGCGGGATAGATTCATCGATCAACAGGTTCAGGTACTCCACAAGGTAGCTTGTCTTCAAAAGTCACTAATTTACAAGTCTGCATGCATTGCTTCAGCCATACAATAAGCTCCAACATTTATGGTTAGATATTAATCCTTCTCCCCACAGAGGTATCGTGTTCTTAGATCAAGATTTGGAAGATGTCATAGATGAAGATGAGAGAAAAATGACGACTCTCTTCAGGTGAAACCTCTCTTTGCCCTAACAACTTCTTGTTTTCTTCTTGGTTAAAAGAGAAAGGGTTAATTTCAATTTAGTACCACGAACTTTATACTGATTTTCAATCCAAGCCATAAACTTTTTTTTGACTCGATTTAATACCAAATTAAAAGTAATAATTTCAATTTGAGCCACGTCGTGACTCCGTCTGCCAAAATTGAAATTCTTTATGTCATACTTTTAGTTGGAACTTGAATCACTTAATTTGGCTTTGAAATGAAAAAGTTATACACCTTCAAAGTTGAGAAAATAATGATTTAAGTTTAACGTCTTTTGTTCAGCAAGCCTATTTTGAAGGATTATATCTTCCGCATATGAACTCCAATTTGAGTTATTCAAGTTGTTATGGAAAGCCTTTATGGCATACTTTCAATTGCAACTTTAATTTTCAAGTCTGCACTGCTTCAGCCATAGAATAAGCTCCAACATTGATTGTTGGATATCAATCCTACACATAGAGATATCGCGCTCTTAGATCAAGATTTGGAAAATGTCATAGATGAAAGAAGAGAAGGAAAAATAACGACTCTTTTCACGTGAAAGCTCTCTTAACCCTGATAACTTCTTGCTTTCTTCTTGGTTGAAGGAAAAGAGCTGGCCAATGTTGGATGATGCTGTGCCAAAATGACACAAATAGCTCGAAAGAATTGAGGGTGAAGATAGAGGTGGAGAAAACTTAGGAAATTGATTCATTTGAAGAAAAATAATGCATTTATATAAATATATCATGTTACAAGAGAAATATATCAGTTTTTAGAAAACTTATGCATTTTTTTTTTTTTATAAAATTGAAGTATGTCTCTGAAATACATCCTTTCTCAATAAAAAAAAGAAAAAAATTTTGGATTTTTTGGTATAAAAAAAAAAAGGGGGACATTTGACTATAAAAGGAATATGCTGGGACTTTTGGAAAAAAAAAAACATTTAAATTGAAAATTTGGGATAATTTTATAAGAATTTCAGACTTTGTATTAATTTTCAGTGAAATTAATACATCAAATAGATCACGGATTGAATTTTTACTGGAATTTGGAAAAATATAAAATAATAAAATAAAATAATAGTCCGTAGTAGAATATGTAGAAACAATTTCTGTTACAAACCGACAATACAAAGACAGAACGTAACCTCTACCAAATGCAAGAGGGAGAGAGAAACTTTCGGTAATATCGAGTTTCGGATTCCAGGTTCAACTTGCTTCTTTCTCTACTCTTGTTCTCGCCGAATTCATATATGCATACATACATATCTTTCTCTCTCTCTCTCTCTCTATATATATATATAATTATATAGATGTGTTTGTTATTTTTGTTAAGTCAATCTCTGTTTTTTAGGGTTTTAGCAACTGTTTGTAGAGAATGGAGGAGAATCCGAGAGACGTTGTCAAGTTCTTCAACAAGAAGAAGAGAAGAATCAAGCAAAAGGTTTTGGTTTCAGAGGCATGGATGTCATATGGAATCAATGACTTACCAGATTATCACTCTGTTCCCCACCACCAAACGTGAACTCTCTCTCTCTCTCTTTTTCTAGGGCTCTCTCTTTCAGCTACTAATATGTTTCTTTCTATATATGTGAATTAACAAACAAATGCAGCCAATGTTTAGCAAATTCATAATTATTTGTATTTATATATTTATTTTTTTTCCGGTCTGTCTCATAGATTGAATTTTCATTAGTTGGAAATCCAACACTAGATATTGTTGTGTTTTGCAGTTACTTCTTTGAATTTTATCTGACTGATTGTATCCAGCATTAAGATCTACTTCTTCCTTAGTTAATAAGTTACTCGGAAAAATCCTACATATTAATATCAGGGGGAAGCCAGGAATTTGCTTTAGTGGGGCAATTTTTCTTATTGGTAATTAATTTATTATTCATTTTGCAAAAAGCATTATAATTAGGACTCATTTGCATTAGATTTTTCTAAAATCACTTTTAGAGCTCAAAATTTCACTTGATTTAAGATATACAGTAAAAATCACTTTTAGACAACTTGAGATGAGATAGAATGTTAGCAAATTTTTCATACAATAAGTGATTGTGTCAAAAGCTAGGAAGCCCCAACTTTTGCCACAATCACTTTTAGTATATAAATTTTAATACATGAAGACATAATTTCAACATGATTTTAAAGAATTGTGTGAAGAGATTGTTATTCAAAAGTGATTTTAGAAAAAGTTAACATAAACGGATCCTTAGTCTTTTTGAGAAATAGAAGATTGTTTAGTTGAAAGTGGAGGAAAGATTTTGATAAATGAGCTAACAAATTTGTACAAGGAAAGGAATCAACTTTTCGAGGTAAAAGATGTTAAATATATATGTATATATAATTAGCTAACAAATTTTAATTATCAATACACTTAAATTGAATTTTAAATAACAAGAATAAAAAATAGGTGGGCTTCAATGGTAAAAAAAAAAAAAAAATTAGGAGCAAAATTAAAATTTAACAAGGGGCTAATTTCTAATTATTATAAAATATAGATACAAAAATAATATTTTTTTTTAAGTTGAGGGTGGGCATTTGCAACCCCCCCCCGGGGTCTCCATGTGGCTTCGCCCATGCATATTATGGAGGACTACCATATGAAAGGAATAAAATAAAAACTTCAAGGAGGAAATTGAAATTTATTCCTAAAAAGTGTGCGTTTCAAGTTTGTTGTGCTCTTTACCAGCTTGAAAAGGAACAGTGTTGGCTCCTGTGTTATGGTCATGTCTCATATCTCATTCATTCTAAAGTAATTTTCACCTATCTTAATGATTTAATGACAGGCATTTGTGAATCTTGTTCTTATATTGTGTGATTCTGTAGTTATGTTCGTACCACACAACTTCAATGCATACATGTCCTTCCAGATGACAAGTGTCACTAATATACTGGTTGGTCCTGGTAATCCAAGTACGCTTTATCCAGATCCAGGTGAGAAGCTTCATTGACAGTTTTTTATTGCATATGAGGCATATTCTATGGATAACAATTTTGCTCCTTAAATATTGATGTTAGTATCATGGAGAAATTTTCAAAAAGGACAATTTGGATATTTAGGCCTACAAACCTAAGTAATAGAATCGGCTTCTTTTATATATATATATATATAAATGTTCTTATGAGGAATACCTCATTTTACTTAAAATCAACTAAGACCATTGAAATCTTGAGATAAATCATGCATTAAGTGAATGAGATTCCAAGGGCTTGTGTTCTTAGCTAATTTTAGTTAAAATGAGGTATAACTGATAAGATCAGGACTTTATATATATATATATATTGTGAAATGTTTTAATTAGCTATACCCTACTCTAACTAAAATCAGCTAAGAAATTCAAGCCCTTGGATTTCTTTTTACAATGAATCATGCATTAAGTGAAATGAAATCTAAGGGCTTGGATTTATTAGCTGATTTTAGTTAAAGTAAGGTATAGCCGACTAGATCACTTCTCTCTCTCTCTCTCTCTCTCTCTATATATATATATATATAGATAAAGAATGAATAAAATCAAGTGTACTCTTGTTCTTCTTTTGTTGTTGTGAAACTTACTGGTTTTCTTTCAGATTCTTTTATACCATTCGACATGTATTGGTGTACGGAAAATGCTATATGTCCCAAAAGAGTTGTTCCAAAAGTGTATTCCAAATGATGTGACGATTGCTCTAACCCTTCTCTTATTTAGCAAATTCTCTTGATAATAAATGAAGTCTAGGATTCATTTGGAAAACTTTTTTTTGGATAATTTGTTGCAATATATAGTATTACTGATTGGTGTAAATATTATATTTCATTCCTGAGTGCGATGGCACACCTTGGGCTATAGTAAGCAGAATACTTGCTGGGTTTTGTTTTTAATATGAAAAAAAAAATTAAATTTAATTGTCTTCATAAATATTAGTAATCTGGTTTGAATTAGGTTTAGTTTCAACATAATTTATGTTTTCAGGTATGTATAAAAAAACAAAGATTTATAGAATGGAAAAATAGGATGATAGTTTTATAACAAAAATGCATAATGCACTTGTTCTTTTACATTTTTTTGAAAGTAAAGGAATGTCCTTTTGTAAATGTCCAAATTGGTATAGGACACACGTGGACAGTGTCATTGTAGCAAGTGTCCTACATTCCAATGGTCAAGAGGGATAAGTTTCCTAAAAATCATTGCATAAATTAGAGATCTTAAGGGGATCTTCTAGCAATAGCTGTTGCACGAGCTACTGTTATGCCGTTGGAGTACAAATATTTTGTGACTTGAGACAACCTTTTAAAGTTTCTTAAAATTCTTGAGTTCTGCACGGTCGTAATCCAAGTTCAGATGTGACTGATGGCTCGTATAAGCTTGTGGAAGCTTCCATGCATAATCACTGCCTTGTTATATGTTCAGAATGTGTAGTGACAAAAAATTACAAATATTTTAAATCATGAAGTCGTAGTATTTTTTATTTTGATAGAAAACTAGGTTGGTGTGGTCACATTGCAAGAATATAGTTGAATTTGTTTTCCTGGATATTCACCCTCGTCCTGTATCTTAACTCACTTTTCATTGTTTTCCTGTAGTTTGGTTCTAATATCTTGTAAACAATTTCAGTTAGTGTATGTTTAAATTACTCTAGTTTCTTGAACTCACTTGAGATGCATGTGTGCACGATACATAACACATTATATTTTTGTACGAAGTATTATTTTCAGCATGAGTTATGTGTGACTGTGTGACTACCTCTTTAATCGGACAGTGCATTTTCTTTCTTAAGTGTGCATCTGTGTATGGATTATTTATAGTATTTCTCGATTTTCTGCCTGGTTAGAGAGGACGTTATTGGAAACTAAACCAGCCCTAAAGTTTGTTAGGTTGTTCACTTGTTTCAGGTTGATCTGTGTGGTAGATATGTTGTGATGGTTGCAACGTTTGGGCGCATGCTGAGTGTGAGAATTTTCTGCAAACTTTTGAATGTATGGATTAATGGATATTGTATTTAAAATTTCAATGGCATCGTATTCATTGTTTATTTTATCCGGTTGATAAAGGTGGGCAAGGGTCTCTGACTATTAATATCCCAATTGAAGGAACTCGAGCACACTCATAATTAATATCCCAATTTCAAAGCAAAGTTTAGATTTAGAAAAATGGCATCCAAAAGTCAAGTACATTAATGTCTCTCTTCTTCATGCGTTTTGTTTGCTGACAATTTGCTTCTTTTCTTTTGTCCTTTTCTATTTCCAAGTGAAAATAATGTATCATATATTTCTCCATTTTTGTTTCAATGATCATATCTGTCCACTTTTCAGATTGTAGAGCATAATGTCCATGGTTTTAATCCTCTGAACTTATAGAAGCTGCAGTTTGCTTGCTCTTTTTTTATTTTTTTTCCTTATGAGGTAAGTTTTTTTCACTCTAAATTCTCTTTACATGTTTTCTGTCTGCTGCTGCATCAACATTGGCCTTTGTTTCAATATAAATTCGTATTAATGTTGAAATTGACACTACTCTTACATCTTAATCTTACTGCTACAGAGAAGTATGAACCTAGCTCTTTATGCCAAAGTGGATGACAGAACACTTGGCGATTTATAGATGGGTTGAAGATTGGGACTAGCTTCATTGGAACACTTCAAATGATCTTCATGCCCGATTAGTCAGTATATATATATATATATAGGGTTGTAAATTAAATTTATTTGCTGATCGATGGTACGGGAAGACTTGATTTTATCTACTCCAATCATTTGAAGGACTGTCGTTATGAAAAGAAAAGAAAAGAAAATAGTTGTCCAATTGCTTTTCATTAAAATGCTACCCGGAGAGAATTGTTCAGGATCTTACTTTGTGGATTTAAGCACCTCTTGATAAGAGTGTGTGTTGCATTTGTCCAGGAAAAGGTCATTCACAGAGTGAAAAAGAATAATACTACAGGTGATGTGGACTCAGCAAGTAGAGGTGCATTGGCATATTGGATCAGTGATATACAAGAGTTCTCTCACTATTTGTCATTGGGTATGTATATTATAGTCTTTCACCCATTAGGGAAAGCCTGTTAGAGAGTGGAAAAACATGTCCTTGTGCTCTCTGTGTGAAATTCATTTGTATTATAAAGCGTAAATCTAATGAAAATGTTAGATTCACCCACTTGGAGCACTTCTTTGTTTCTAATTATAGAAGTTGAATCACCATTACCTCTTATGTCTGCTTTTTCCACTTCACATCACAATGCCTTTAAAAGTTAATTGGACTTCAGCTGAAATTTAATCAATACTTCTAAATATTAACGTATAAATGAGTATCAATATGTTTTTATGTATTCAAATCCAATCCGAGGATCTTCCACCTTTGCTATTTACCCTATTTGGTCGCAGCATAGACCCAAAAAAAAATAAAAAATAAATAAAATTTAGGTAGAATGGGTGGCTTAGTGGTGGTGCCAGAGTGTTAAGCCTAATCAATGAAGTGTTACCAAATTGGAAGAAAGTTTGATATAAAGTATATGAGGTGTTACCAAATTGGAAGAAAGTATGATATAAAATATTTTGGAGGATATGGTAATTGCCAAATAATTTCTCAAATATACAAAGTATTGGTGTCATTGCCAAATTTGGGAGCCATGAATGGCATTCCATTGAAGCACTTTTTTTTTTTTTTTTTTTTTTGGGGGGGGGGGGGGGGGGGCCCCCCCCCCCTTTCAAATTTGGAATGGCAACTCCAAATAGGAGCCCATTGGAGATGATCTTAGGTAAGCCTGCTTATATATAGCTATGGTTTGAGAACAATTTGTCTATGGCTTATAAAGTAAATTATGTTTGCAGAGAGAAGTCGTTGGCTCCTCGTGTTCTTACTTTTGCTTTATTAAATAGAGATTAGAAACACTAGTATTGTAAGCCGTGAAGTAATTAAAATGATTTTAATCTCTGACTTTAATTTTGTGAAATTACTGGGAAGCTGATGCTAAAGTTGAATTATGTGCGGTGGTGATTTTGTGAGTTAGAATGGATGATTTTAACCATATATAACATGGGTGGAAAAATTGCAAATCATCCTTCAAAAGAATTAAGATTTTCACTTGGGAAAGGCAGGGCACTAGGCAACGGAAATAGGAGATCCTAAAAACCCATCACCTTTCGGGCAGTGGCTACGCCTCTTCGGTAAATGTTAGAGCAATTGGGGCGAAGAGAGGTTCAACGAGAAAAAGCTACCCCTCAAGGAGGCATGGCCTCGATTGGACATGGGCAGACCAGCTAGGGTAGCTTTCTCAGCAAGTCGCCACCCTATACAGGGAAGGGGAATCTCATTGACCCAGGTATGCTGAATTCCACTATTCTCTCCACTTGTTCTCTCACTGTACTTATTCCTAGCTTAAACATCGGAGTATTTTTGCAGGCTCCACACCAGGATCATTTAAGCTTAGGCAGTACCTTCCTAGCCGCAGATTCCCACCTGGGCGGAGCTAGAAATTTTTGTTGGGGTGCCAAAGCTTTAAGAACAAAAATTTTACGGTTCTAGTATGAGAAATATATTAAGATTCATGAATAAATTAATTTATAAAAATTATAATCAATATTAATTTAAGAAAACTATCTAATCACCCTTCAAATCGTCTAAAGGTGATTATCACTCTCCATCTTGTTCAAGTGGACCTTATTTTCTCTAATGCTAACCTACGACTATATTAATACAATCAACCTAAAAAGAAGTTTTCAATTGGCTTACTTGGAATTTTCTATCACCACTATAAATACATCAAATAAATAAATAAAATATTGTAGTTAGTTCACTAAAATTTATTTCATTATATAAAGATATAAAAATTCAACATAAAATAATTCATAAGAAATTAATTCACCCAATTTTTGCTTTTCATCAATGACAAAAAGGCTCTCTTATTTTTTATAAATAACACTCCCTTCGTCCCAATTTATGTGATCACCTTTTCATTTTGGGATGTCCCAAAATATGTCACTTTGATTTTTCAAATTAAAAATTATAATAAAATTCTTTTTGTACCCTTTTATCAAAGAATTTGGAGAATGACCATTTCTTTTAGAATGGTACAAGTAGAATACAAACTTAAAAATATAAGAAAGTCAAAGCAATATATCATTGTATTTCTTAAACTGCATATTTGATCAATGTATGCACATAAATTGGGACGGAGGAAGTAATACATTAGATATATTATATATAAAAGATTTTTATAAGTGGGAATGGGTGCCATTTGTTTTTTTATGCGCGCGCGCGCACACATATATATATATATATATAATATGCACAGCATGAAGATTTCTCAAAAGTGAAGGGGTGCCATGGCACCGCTTGAGCTACCTTTGGCTCTGCCCTGTCCACCAGCTATTCAGCTGGTTCTAGCTAGCTAAAAAGCTTGTTTATCACATTCAAGATACAAAAAATCTATGGAGAATTGTGTTTGGTCGTAAGAGGAGAGATAGAAAGAGAGAAAAAAAAAAAAAAAAAAAGGTTATACTCTTAGGGTGCATTTGGTACGCGGGCTAAGAATCTCAAGTCTGAGAATGTCTAATAGGGGCGTTTGGTTTGTAACTTTGTAAATCCAAACCAATATTTGGAATGCTAGGAATCTCAAGCCTGGAAATGCCTGACGTTTGTTTGTTTGGACCATCAAGATTCACAACAAAATCAATATAATTACCAAATTACCCTTCTTTAAACAATAGAATCAAATGCACAAATATATATATACCTTCGGCTTGTGCATCAGACCCCTAACCCACCGATCCAAACAATGATTTGGGGTATGAAACCCTGAACCCACCGGAAAGCCGGCCATCCAAACGCTACAACCGCTCTTTCTATTTGGATCCTTAGCCAAATCAGGGATGAAAAACTTGTTTAAAGGCTTCGAAGAGGCTTGCCAACCTTTCAGCTAAAATGGCTTTAAGCTAAATGGCTCCTCACATGGTGGGAGCGAATTGAACTCACCAAAAACCAAATGAACATTATTTTAATATTTTTTCAGCCTAATCACTGTATAACGCCCTAATCAAATGGTCACTTTTTTGTCTGTTTAATAATTTTCAAGCACTACAATTATATAACCTTGAACTCCTTTAAGAAGGTTCACTTGAATACCATGCAATTTTTTTTACAACAACCAATCTCAACGTGTTAAGGTAATTTTTGTTAAATAATTTAGACTTTAATTTGTATATGTTTGTTAAATTATCTAATATGTATTTGTAAAGTTTGATTTTTTTTTACCACTTGTTTCACCACCCGTTCTCAAAACATTAATGTGGGTAAAATATTTTGAAAAATCGGTCATTGGATTAGATACATTTTTCATGTATTCCAAAAATCATAATGATCCAACGATTTTTGAAAAATTATTACTATGAAAAATTATTATAATTAGAAACATTACAGTTTTTTTTATAGTAAATCTTTCTTCTCTCTCTATAAACACAAAAAGAGAGAGAATGCTTCGAGATTATCGCCGACTTCAACTTTCTAAGGTTTTTGATGCAGATCGAGTTGGGCTTATGGCCCAAGATTTTATGGATTAGCTGGACAGAAAAAAAGGGCCCAAGCAGAGTTGGGGCTCGGGGGGTGATTTTGGGATAAAATTAAAAAAACGAATTAATATGATCGAAAGTCGGCGACGGAATTGCACAAAAATTAGTAGTGTGAATGGAAACGACGAGACGAGCAAGACTCACTGCTAATGCTGTGACGTTCGCTACTTTTTGAACAAATTCCTTGGTCTTCCGATTTAGTGATTTTGCTATTTATGGAAAGATTTAACCTGCCAATTACTTTCCCTACAGAAGTCCGTTTGGCGAACCGTTGATTTTGTAGCAATCCTTAGGGAATATATTAGCAGATTTTGGCTTTATTTCGCATATTTCCATTTTTGGCAAATTTCCTTTTATTTCAGTTTTTTCCTATTTCAGCAGTATTAGGGTTTTTAGGCTTTGTTTTAGTATAAATATGCTTGTAGCAGTCTTGGCAAATCAATTGATAAATTAATACAATTTTATTGAGAGTTTTCACTCTTATCTCTTAGTTTATCTCTCTAATGAAGATCGAGTACTAGATGTCCATTTTTCTGGCATTGTCTTTGTCATACATCAATAGAAATTTGAAAAGAAATTTGAAAAGTTCTGCGTTGTTGGTGAGCTTGTTTTTAATATTCTACTACTATCAGTTTTCTAGATCTTTCACCAAGGGTTTCCTCACGAAAACACCAAAACCACTTAGAGATCACCGTCAAGAATTAAACCCTAAGCTCTGTTTTCTAGGGTTTTGGTAAGTCTTTGTTGGAAATGGAGCACAGTCTAAGAGACACCGTCAAGTTCTTCAACAAGAAGAAAAGAATAAAACAAAAGGTTTTAGTTCCAAAGGCTTGGATGCCATATGGGATCAACGAGTTACCAGATTACCAGATCATCAAATTCTTTGCCCCATATCATGTGTGAGTGTTCTCTCTCTCTCTCTCTCTCTCTCTCTCTATATATATATATATATATATATTTGTGCGTGTGCGCATTATTCAATCACTACAGATTTTTTCTAGATGGGTTATTTACAAGTTCTGTTCAATTGTTAAAAATCTGGAATTTCTTTTTCTTTTCAAAGTAGTTTATGTATTATTATTATTATTATTACTATTTGATAGGAAAATAGATTTTATTAAAATTAGAGAAGTGTTTTGCAGGCGCAGACACTCCACCAAAAAGAAATCGTGGAGGAATTGGAAGAGGAGAAAGCTCTCATTAAGGAATTACAAGTAATCAAGATATTGAGTACTAAAGTAAATAATGTCCTTCTAATTATCTAAACTTTTCATTACTCACTATATATTGACGGGTGGCTCCTTGATTCTGAACAGGCAGAAGCAATAAGGAAGAGACTCACAGAGGTAATTTGAT
>JAESVK010000976.1:121024-140599 GCA_017140935.1 Hamamelis virginiana
TTTAATATAATTTTAAAATAAAATAAAAATTATATAATTTTGTATAATTCTAGTGTGCCATATTTGTTCAATGCACCAACTTCCAAATCAAGCTCTTTTGTAAGATTTATAAAATCCGAACACCCAATAATCACAACAATTTCTAAACCAATGTCAATTCTCCAAATGTCTAAAAAGAAAAAACCTAACCTCCCCCCCCCCTCCCCAACAAAAAAAAAAAAAAAAAAAAAAAAAAAAAAGCAGAAATGGCAATCCAAGGCTCAAATCAATTTAGTTCTATTGGGATTAAACAAATAGAGGGAGCAGTGCATGCACCTTACCTCATCTTATCCCCCTCTTTTCTTTTTGGTTAGCCATTAGGTAGTTTAAAACACTTTAGAGAGTGGGTAAGGATTTTGATGTCGTGCTAAGATTTAAGATTTTTAAATTTTACTATTTTTCCTTTGAAATATTCAATTTAGACTAAGGTGTTATGCCTATTTTACTAATTCACAACAATAATCCAAAAAAAATTATAATACAATAATCCAAAAAAAAAAAAAAATAGATCTTTTTTTCCTAACCCAGTCCAAGCCGCCTAGGCATAGGCCGGCAAGGCTGCCGCCTAGGATCCCCAAAATTATTTTAAAAAAATAGGGCCCCCAAGTGAGCACTCTTATAATAAGGCATTTCTCATTTGGTAACCTATATATAGGTCCTGTTTGCATTGGAATTTTCAAAAATAGTTTTTTTAGTACTATTCTTTTACGTATATTTTTAAAATTATGTCCAAAACATTGGGGCCCTAACTTTTTCCACAATCACTTCTAATATGAAAACTTTGTCACCCATCCTATCACCTCTCAACTTGTCTAAAAATGATTATCACCCCATCCTATAAATCAATTGGAATTTTAAGTTCTAAAAATAATTTTAAGAAAAGCTAATGCAAAAGGGCCATAATCAAACACTTACAAATATTCCATACTAATACTTTGTAAGAGTTAGTAAAAATGACGTATAGGATGTGTTTTGTTCTCATACACATGTGAGATTTAATTTCAAATTAAAATTCATAACTCTCCTATATATATAGGGGACGACATGTTCCCTTACCGTTTATTTTACCACTATTTGTACCACTTGTTTTGAAAATACGGGTAAAATATTTTGAGAAATCGAATGTTGGATTAGATATGCTTTTTATGTATGTCATACATGACATGAATCACATTGATCTTATGGTCAAAATTTAAAAATTCTACTATTGTAAAAAACTACGATGTTTTCAATTATAGTAGTTTTTCAAAGTGACATTTTTTAGAAACCGACCGTTGGATCACTGTAATTGTTGGCATGCTTGACATAAATAAGAAAAACAATCTAATCTAACAGTCGGTTTTTCAAAAGATTCATCCCACATTACTGTTTTGAAATGTAGACAAAATTGTAGGTATCGGTGGTATGCTATATTATTCTGTAATAATTCTTATCAGTATATCTAGAGTTTTAAATTTTAAAGTTCGATTGTATTTAAATTATATATTTTATTTCGTAGAAGGGCCTCGTTTTAGTAACTTGCCTAGGGCCCCAAACTCTGAGGGCTGGCCCTGGCCAGTCTATAATCCTTTTTAGGGGTGTTCAAAAACCCGTCCAACCCGCCGGACCCGATCTCACCCACCTCGATCCCATCCGTAACCTACGGTTACAATGGTTAGGCGGGTTGGGTTGGGTGGATTTGATTAATTTTTTGCGGGTTGATTCGGTTGGCGGGTATAGAGGTGATAACCCACCCTAAACCCATCCCCACCCGCCAAATAATTATATATAAAAAAAATAATATATTTATATAAAATAAATTTCATTACTACCTTGTATTTTTCCTTAATTGGATATGCTTGTAAATTAGTGTTTTTTATTTTTTTAGAGATATTTATTATGATAGTGTGAATATGCACTTATTTTATTTGATATCCTTTCAATTTTGAATGTGAAACTATATGTTAGTTTGTAAAATTGTTTAATAACAATGAACATTTATTATTATGTATCTAGTTAATAGCTTCTATTGTTGTAGGGTAATTTATTTTGGCACTTTAGTATATTACTATTGGAAGAATTGTTTGGATTATAGTTTAATTACTAAATAACACAATATTGCATTGTTAGATACGAATTTGAGGTGTTTTTGCTTGTTAAAAAGGTTTTAGGAACTTTATGTATTTATAAAAAAAAATAGTAATGCTTCACCCGCTCAATCCGCCCAACCCACCTGTTGAAACCCGCATATATTTAACCAATCCGCTGGTTATTGAGGTAGGCGGGTGGGAGAAATGGAGAATTAGCCATCCGCCAAGGACGGGTTGGTTGGCGGTTTTACCCTCCACCCGCCCTCACCCGACCCGCGCACACCCCTAATCCTTTTCAACTCAATAAAAATATATTGTTTTTAAATTTTTTTTATTTAATCAAATACAATTAAAAAAAAACTACTTCTATTATTTTTAATTTTTATAAGAAAAACCATAGTTGCAATAAAATTAAAAACCCAATATAAGTTTTTAACTTTTTATGCATGTTATGCATTCTTACTCATGGTTTACAAAAACCAATATTGGATAGGTATTTTCAGAAATTGACCGTTGGATGAGATATTTCACGTATACACATCATGCATGCAAAAAATTACATAGATCCAACGGTTGTTTTTTGATAAAACAAGGGTTATCTACACTTTAGTATCTAGAACTTTGGGGCTAATTTCAATCTAGGACCTAAATTTTTAATTTGATCAATTTAAGACAAATTTTTAAAACTTTGTTTCAATGTAGGACAAAACGGGAAAGCCGTCTGCTTAAGTAATGGAGACTCCATCTACACCTCACGTGGCATCCTAGTTGGAGCCTATGTGTATCCTACGTGGCCTGAGAGACTTATTTCCCGCTCAAACCATTCACATGACCTTCACATGACTAATTAAGCTAGGGTTTCAATTTGAGGGTTAAAGCTAATGGATTAGATCGAATCTTAACATTTTTTATGGCAGATTAAGAAAGCAGTGCTTAAAATATTAACATTTACGTAGTTGATGAAGAAATAGTTGAGAGTATCCAAGCACTGTTGCATTAATCTGCCTAGTAAATGTTAAAATTCCAGTTTTGTCCCATATTGAAATAAGTCTTTAAAAATTATATAATTTGAACAAATTAAAATTTTAGGTCATAGATTAAAATTACCCCGAAAGTTCGAGGTATTAAAGAGTAAATAACCCATAAAATGACTAAATGTTCTAAACTGTGCAAATTTTAATTCTCACATTTTTTTTTTTTTTTTACAAAATTGTGGCATTTTTAAAAAAAATGGATTGTTGGATCAATATGATTTTTTGCATGTATCATTTGTATAAGTGAAATATATCATCCAACGATCGATTTCTCAAAATACCTAAGAACCTGTCTATATTTTTTGGGGGAAATTGGACAAAGGTCTTATTTTAGAAGCTTTTCATAGCTTAAAGTCCATCCCAAAGATCTTTTATGCCAAAGTCCTTTTGGCATGAATTGGACAAAAATACTCCCTTCCCAACAACCTTCAACGTCACCTCCACCCAACCCCAGTTTTCACTACGCCGGAAAATGCATTTCACTACGCTGGAAACTGCATTTCACTACTCATTTCCCGCATTTCACTATGTTGGAAAATGCATATCACTACACCGGAATCTTGAGTTTCACTAAGCCGGAATCCGATTTCACTACACCAAAAAAATTATAAAAAAAAAAAAAAAAAGAAATTTCTTTATTTTTTCTACATTTTTTAGCAACCAAACAAAAAATAACAAAAAGAACTTTGTTTTTCCTACATTTTTTCACCAAATAGGAAAAAAAAGAAAAGAAAAAAGATTGAAACAGAAAGACAGAGAGGAAAACAGAGAGAGATCTCTAGAATTCATGTATGGATCACATGATCACTTGACGAGGCAGCATAACTTAAAAAAAACACAACAATTATTGTCACTTTCATCAAAAGGTTTTACAAATCAATTTCAACACCAATCCTGGAATGGGACAAATTGAAAAAGAATCATGACATTTCAATTTTTTTTTTTTTTTTAAATCCCTGAAAACTTAAACCATACAAAGGTCTAAGTTGATTGAAGTTCCCAACAGCTTAAACTCAAAATGAAATGAAGTTGCTGGTAACATGTTTTTTAATTTTTAATTTTTTTTTTTAAAGTTTGTGTTAACTTTGTATGAAGAAGAAGGCGTACTTGTGAAGTTCGGAATCTTTTGACGGAGGTTGATTTGACACATTGAATTCAATGTTATTTTCACTGTAATTCCAGGAGAGCAACTTCATGCACGCACTGATCACCCTTTTCTTCTGAGTACTTATGAATCGAATGATCTCATATCTCAAATATGAGATAACTGTAGCTCATAGTTGAATTAAACCGTATATTCTCCGAGTATTCTAAATCTTCCTTGGAGTATTCGTATGAAGAACTTGAATTATGTGATAAACCACAAGATTAGTTGAATTATGTAATAAACCTTCGATTTTCTTAGAATTTGTAGAATTGGTTTAAGTCCAGGAACAGGCAAATTAGTTGAATTATGCATAAAGTTCACGGAACAGATCCAGATATGAGATAACTCAGAGAATGATATGTTGCTAGAATCTCCATTTTTTTCGGTCGATAAAGCTAAATATTTTTCCGGCGAGATTATTGCCGGCAATAGGATCTCGGTCAAGCTCGTGAAACTCTCTTTCTCTTCCACTCTCTCTAATCGGACGAACTCCATCTTCAAACGGGATATGGCGAGAGAAGAAAGAGGGAGAGAGGTGACAGAAGACATATAAAGGGTAATTCTGATATAAAAAAAAGAATTATTTTTAAATTTTGGAACTTAATGCATTAAAATCTCATTAAAAAGGACTTTAGTCATTAGAAATCCTAAATGAGGACTTTATCCAAGAGAGCTCCCTAAATTAGGACTTTTGGCCAAATTTTTATATTTTTTTCTAATATAATAATATAATATTATATATATTTAGCATTAGATACCCTAAACGATGCGTTTTGTCTACTCTATATATACAAATGGAGTATAACACTAATCCCATTTAAGTCAAAACTCAAAACCCTACCTGCGCCGTGAAGCCGCGACCATCCATCCATCTTCGCGATTCCGACCATCTCTTCCCTAATCTGTTGTGCCGTGATTCCGACCATCCATCTTCTCCGGTAAGTACATTCTTTTTTATTTTCTTTTCGTTATTTACTGTTATGGTTTGTATTTTTTGTGACATTTTTTCCTCTTCAATCTTCCATTCTTCCCTAATCTGTCACTTGGTATGTGATTGTGTGTGACGCTGATTGTGCGTCAACTAGAAATTTAAGAAAAATTTGGATTTGATGCGCAGTTCCCCTTTCCCATATGTGTGAGAAAAGGAATTGGAAGCACCGTTTTGCTTTTGCTCTGAGTCGTAAAAGGCCCAATCCTAATTCTGCCATTTATTCTTCAAAATCCTTCAAATAACAAAGGTTATTTAATTATTTTAATCCATGTAGATAAAAACATTTCTGACTTGAGGATCGAAATGTCCTGTGCTGCCAATATATTTATGTATTTTTAGCTTGAGTTGCTTTTGTATTTCTCTGCAATTCGTTTGGTTTTTTTTTTTCCTTCTTTTAGTTTCTCTTGTTTCTTGCTTCACTTCATTAAAGTAGAACAGTAAAAACAGAGCGCAAATTAAATCTGTTCCTTTTTGTTCTCTTGGTTATAAACTAAACTTGAGTTTACCTTGTTTCTGTTTCTTAGTTGTTTTCTATTTTTCTTTAACTAAGAACCGTAGTCCAATCCGATCCAATCCGAATTGAATTTGGATTGGTCCAGAACCGGTTCGAATTCAATTAGGATTGGTCCTGGTCCTAGAAGTCCTAATCCGAATTACTTTGGGTTGGTCCTCATTTCTCCCAAATCTGATCCGATCTGAGTTGCACCCACTATAAGGCAAGGACACCTTGATTTCATTGTTCTTGTGATTTTGTGTTTATAGAAGTTTTGGTTGATTCATTGTCTGTTTTTTACTTCGATCCCATCCTAGTTGCACCCACTATAAGGCAAGGACACCTGGATTTCATTGTTCTTGTGATTTTGTGTTTATAGAAGTTTTGGTTGATTCATTATTCTGTTTTTTACTTCCTAAAATCTCAAAAATTAGAAATTTATAAACTTATTGCACATAAATTAGTCATACTGTTTTGTTATGTGTCCTGGAAAACCAAAAATGAACAAGCAAATATATTGTTTCTAAGCTTTATTTTCTTTGAATTTTTTTTTCTGCAATTTCTGAACAACCAAACAGAGCTAAAAAGATCTCCCATATGGATTAAAATACACAACACACTATCAATTTAATAATTTTACATTTTCTAAAAAAAAAAAATGCTAAAACACGCAATGCACATAAATCCAAAATCCAATCTTTCTGTAACCTGGTGCCTACTAAAAGATTTTCAGCAGCCAAGTGATGGTTTTCTATTTGCCTTTCATTTGGTTGCTGAGAATTAATGCTGAGAATTTGACTTGGCGAGACATTTGAAGAATTAATGCTGGTGGGGATTGTTGGGGAGGCTACACTGGCTCTTGCATAAGTGTGCAATTCATTACGTTATATGTGGGGCTTGTGCTTAATGCTTTGTGGAATATATAAAATCTTAATAAGTCTTAGTGGTAGCAACAAACCTCACAAATCTTAGATTTTGTATTCTGTATAGCGTCAAGGATTCGTCATCTAGAAAACCTCTGTGAACTATTAATTTGAATATATAAAATCCATAAATGTAGGATTTGTAGAATTAAAAGGTAAATAAGTTGACTGAATATATATTCTTTTCTGAGAAAACAAACTTTGTTGTGTTTCATAAAAAAGAAAGAAACTTGGTTAGGTTGCCTAAAGGAAACATAATTGGGACATGTTTAGTAACTTTAGTGTATTTAGTAAGCATATACGAGAAATGAAGAAACTAGCCACGAAACTTTAAATGCCACTTTAATCACTTCAAAGTGGAAAGCTTCAATAGTGTAATAATAAACTTTAATCACATAAATTAATTCTTCAAAACATATTCAGGAACAAACAGTGATCAAAATTGACAGTATTAGAATTCAAAGAACCACAAAGCTCAATATTGTGGACTTTAGTGCAGGTGCGCAACTGCACTATGCTACATATTATTGCAGTCTTGAGAAACAGAAGCAAAGCCACACCGAAAGACAACTCATATTTTGTGGGAAGAAACAAAGGTAACAAGCAAGCAATCAGAAGTTGAAACAAACATATGGTCGGGTCAGGTCGACCAATGATATATGTGATGCAAGAGGAGGAGGAGGAGGAGTTGTGTCCTCCTCCTCCTCTTCCTCCTCTTGAGGGTTGAGTGATGCAATCCTAGGGTTCTTTCCTCCTCCTCCTCTTGAGGGTTGAGTGATGCAATCCTAGGGTTGTGTCCTCCTCCTCCTCCTCCTTCTTGTAGTTCTTATTCATTATTCAAAAGAGGAGGACACAACCCTAGGATTGCATCACTCAACCCTCAAGATCTTCAATAGTTGTTGGAAAATTTTGTAGTTCTTATTCATTATTCAAAAGAGAGACTTACAAGCCTTTATATAGGGCTAGGGTTCTAATAAGATAATAGAAACTAGAACTCTAATAAGAAAATAGCAACAAGGACTCTATATGAAAATAAATAGCAACTAGGACTCCAATAAGATTATAGCAACTAGGACTCCAATAAGAAAATAGTAACTAGGACTATATGAAAATAGAGTCCTAACTAAACTCTAATTAGACTTGTCCTTAACTAAACTCAATTGAGGAAGGTCCCCAAATAGGTGCCATCTTGAATTTGAATGGATTTCCATGTCCTTTTGAGTCCTTCATCAATATGGGTATGGGTCGGGTCAAGGCATGGTACTAGTTAAATGGGTCATAAATGGGTAAGGGACATTTTTTGGTCCAACCCATTTAGACCCAACCCATACCTGCCCATACCCACCCATTCGCTTCTATAAATCCAGCGACTCTAGCGGTTTTCATAAAAAAAAGAGTGGCAATATTGCCACAGCACATATCACTAATACCACAGCTATTGATTTTTTTTTTTTTTTGCATTAATGGACCATTTTGCTCTCACCCTCTTCTCTCTCTCTGCTCCCTATTCTCTCTCTTTTCCACCCTGATGCCTGCAAACTTTGTCGACACTTCACCCCTATCTATTGTCTCCTTCCATAAACACCAAAGTAGATAAAAAGGAGTAATCTTCCAAATAACTTTGCAGTTCCTATCTATTGTCTTAAACCTCCAGCCCCAAAACAATTCTTGTCCTCGACATTACCCAAGAAATGCTCATGGCTGCGAAAAAGGCGCTCCAAAGCTCAAGGGCCACAGGACAATGAAGCAAAGGATGAGATCCACTGACTTCCACTCTTTACATAAGGAACACTAGCTGGGGATTATCCAGCCTTTCACAACATTCTTCAATAATATATATTTAGTTATAAATAACATAGGAGCGAATCCCTAATGTCTCAGAAAAGCTAAAAAGACCCCTTTTCTGAGATTGAAATTCAACCCAGTCAAGTTTCCATCAACTGAACTAGAAAAAGCTAGAACTACAAAGTAGAAACAAAGAAGCACAAAGAGAAAGAAATCATGAACCCAATCCACAAATACTCTTCTTAGAACAAAAATGAAAAGAATCCGTTAGTATAGGATGGAAAAAAAATATATTTCAAAGTTGCTACTAGCTAGTTGCTACTTATAGAGGGCAAGGATGAGTTAATGTTCTCAGTTTTTCACCCACAATTGTCGGCCACAAGAGATGAGTGGAGAGTTGTGAGTTGAGAAGCAGCAAATCTCAACAATCCAGTCTTTGGAGATCGAATTAGAGTAGAAGTAACAAGGGGTTGTGGTGCTTTGCGCCTGAGCAAATAGAGATTGGGAGCAGTGGGAGGCGAGAGGCGTGAGAAATGAGAATGACTGAATGAGAGATTGATGCCCAAGCAACCTCATTTGTTTTTTTTTTTTTTTTCCGAAATTACTCTTTTAGCCTTCTATGTTTTAGGAGTCTTTAAAGGTTTGGGGGTGTTTTTAGTCATTTTGGCCAACTTTAATGAATTAAAACAAACCTGCCATTCGCTTCTATAAATCCAATGACTCTTGTGGTTTTCATAAAAAAAAGGGTGGCGATATTGCCGCAGCACAAATCACTAATGCCACAACAATTGAATTTATTTTTTTTTTTTTTTGCATTAATGGACCATTTTGGCCTCACCCTTTCCCTTTTTTGCAGCCATGGACATTTCTTGGGTAATGCCTTGGATTTTGCATTAATTGGATCATTTTGCCCTCTCCCTTTCCGTTTTTTGCTGCCTTGGGCATTTCTTGGGTAATGCTGAGGACAATAATGGTTTAGGGCTGGAGGTTTAAGACAATAGATAGGAACTGCAAAGTTATTTGGAAGATTGCTCATTTTTATCTACTTTGGTGTTTATGGAAGGAGAGGAGGATTTTTGAAGATTGAGTTTAATCAAATACTGATTAAGGATGAGTTTTTTAGTACATTTTGGAATGGCGTAACACCTTTTTTGTTTTTTTGGACACACGTGCCTTGGTTTAGTTTCTTTTTGTATATTTCTTCTGTATATGGCTATAAGTCTTTTCTACGATTAATACAATTAATTTTCATAAATTTAAAATAAAAAAAATGATAGAAGCAGAAAGAAAGGGAATGAGAAGGAGGTGGAGTAGGTAAAGAGAGAGGTGTCTTGATAGAGGTGTGTTGGAGAAGTGTTGTGTCTGACACTCCAAGGGAAGTGTCGTTGCTTCTTGGGTTATTGGTTCGATGGATTAACAATTGGTCTGGTCTGGGTTTCATAACACTCATTAGTAAGATTAATAGTAAGTAAAGAAAATTTGAGGCTTTTAAATTACAACTGTGACAATGTCATTTAACTCCTTTGAAGATAACCAACAGTTATTTGTCGATTGTTAAAACATCTGATAGTCTGTCTAATTATTTGATCTATTTACCACTTAGTGAACCTACCCCTTCCTCTATGAGTTGTTGTTATAATGGGTAATCCTTAATGAGATCCCATGAGCTGGTGGGTCATTTCTCAAGAACAGTGAATTATTTTTGGTCCACTTGACATAACCTTTGTTTTTTTTCTCATAACTCTTGCTTAACCATGAAAATGTCAAACCATTTTTGCAGTAGGCAGTAAAGTTGAGCAAATCTGGTGGAATGGCGAGTTATCTATGGAGGAAATATGCAGATTATGTGTACACAAAGTGGGAAAAAATGATTCTCTGGAACATGATTGAGCCATACAGACGACCAAAATCTTTCACCCCTCTTGTCTTAATCTATATTCCTGCTTTCTACACTGGAGTCATTGGCTCAGCTATCACAGAACAACTCTATAAGGTATTGAACCAGTGTTCCATTCACTTCATTAGAGCGAAGTCTTGTGGATTTCTTAGCGGTGAATAATGTTGTTGTTGTACTTTATACGTTTAGTTTACATGCTTCAAATTTCGAGTAATTTGGTGCTATTCTCTGTTATAATCATTTTATTTTCTTACACTGGGCTTTAATTTTAAGGATTGTGCCTTGTAATTTTGAGCAGGAGAAATATTGGGAAGATCACCCTGGGGAAGCAATGCCTTTAATGAAGCCAAAGTTCTATGGTGGACCTTGGAAGGTGTGTAGGGGGGAGGTTCCCAATTAGGGAAATCCATAAATCTATCAGTTGAGGTACCTGTGCTTGGAGTTATCTTCATGTTAACTTCATTTCATTGTATATGTGGTTATAGGTTTGGTAGTATATTAGTAAACATGAATCTGCCATTGCTTGATAATAATTTAACAGCAGACCCTTGATGTGGTGACTCTTCTGACTGTTGCACAGTTTAAAACAGTAGATTTTTGGAGTATCTCTGATTCACATTTGTTGTGTCTGATTTTGGATGGACTTGTTCTAGGAAAATGATCATCAACATGCGAGGGCTGGCTATATATCAAGAGCTTTTAGCATTTGGTTTCTCATTTGAGTATTACTAAATTGACCAGAACTTTAAACAGTTCCGAGGGATCAAATGACATAGTAATAAATGCGACATTGTCACATCAGTATAATATGAATAGATCGTTTACGTTGTATGTTACATTAGTTGTCATGTCAAACAATGATTGATGTGATAACTAACGTATTATCCTACATCAACAGTCTATGTATATTATGCTGACATGACAATGTCATTATAACTATCATGTAAATGAAAATGGTTGCCATGTCTTTTTTTTTCCCCCAAAAGTCAACAGTGCAATTGATGTGACATGTCAATATTTCGTATTAACATCGTGTGTATATTGTATTAATACGAAAATGCCATTATACTGTCATTTATAATAATATTGACATTTGGTGTGCAATGCCAAGTCTCCTATGTGAAATGACGTGGCAGTTACAACATTGTGATGTTAATGTTACTTATCATGTCGTATGGTCACGTATGAGCTATTAACATTACATATCATATTATTTATCATGTTATTATTTATTAGTGTGACACGATATGCCAAATTAACAATTCGTGCATATGGTATTGACGTGATAATATCATTTTTTAATTTATCATGTTAATATAATAGATTGACATAACAATTGATGTGAATTGTCATGTTAACAATTTATACACACACACACACACACACACACAGAGTAATTCTATTACGGAGTCGGCCGTGCCTTTCTTATATCCGGCCATTGGTCTACAACCGTCCGATTAAATCGACGACTGAGATAAATGCCGAAATTCACACTTTTCAAAGAAAAATTTCAAGCGCCTTGATTGCGAAACCCTTTCTCTTCTCTCATTTTCTCCATTCTCCTTTTTTCTCTCTCTCCTCTCCCTTCTTGCAACTGGAGCAGCTGCCCTTCACCGGACGAGAAGTCGCCGGCGTTCTCGAAATCAGGAAGTCACGATCTCACCTTCTTTCTCATGATCTCGTAGCAGCAGCACCCTTCTCTCTCACAATCTCGCAGCAGCAGCACCCTCCCTTTCCCTTTCTCTCTCCCCCACTCTCTTTCAAACCCATCAGGCTATCCTTGATGCAATTCTCGTCTGTGCAGTTCTCGTCCGGTCAAACCCATCTGGCTATCCTTGATGCAATTCTCGTCTGTGTAGTTCTCGTCTGGCGAAGGAAATGGGTGGGGGAGGGAGAAGGGAGAAGGGAAAAGGGAGGGTGTTGCTGTTGCGAGATCGTGAGAGAGAAGGGTGTTGCTACTGTGAGATCGTGACTTCCTGATTTTGAGAACGCCGGCGACTTCTCGTTTGGCGAAGGGCAGCTGCTCCTGTTGCGAGAAGGGAGAGGAGGGAGAACGAAGAAGGGAGAAGGGAGAAGGGAGAAGGGAGAAAATGAGAGAAGAGAGAGAGGGTTTCACATTCAAGGCACCTTAATTTTTTTTTGCAACAGGAAAGCGTGAATTTTTGCATTGATTTCAGCCCTCGATTTAATCGGACGACTGTAGATCAATGGCCGGATATAAGAAAGGCACGGCCGACTGTGTAATAGAATTATTGTACACACACACACACCCACACATATTGTGTTGACATGATAATGTTATTATAATTGTCTTGTATAATGACATTGGTAGTTGATGTGGTGTCATGTCTTCTTGCCAAATGATGTGGTAGCTATAATGATATTGTCATATCAACACAATATGTATGGATGGTTGATGTGGCATGCCACATTACCTGTCATGTTAGTACAATTATTGACATGATAGTTGATGTGACATGCTACATTAATAATCAATGCATATTGTGCTGACATGACAATGTTATTATAATTTTTACTCTGGCAACTGATATGGTGTGCTATGTCTCCCATGTTAAATGATATAATAGTTACAATAATATTGTCATGTCAACATTATATGCATGGATTATTGATATGTATGCATGGATTATTGATATGGCATATAACATTATATATGATATCAGTGCAATGATTAATATTGATTGAATTGATATGTCATGGCAACCATTCATGCATATTATACTAACATAACAATTTCGTTACAGTTATCACGTTTGACTGGCAGCTGATATGGCATATTAAATCTCTCATATCAAATGATGTGACAATTATAGTGGCTTCTTTTATTTTATTTTATTTTATTTTTTTTGTTGTATGTCGATACCATACGTATAAGTTAACATGATTGTTGATGTGACATGCCACATTAATTGTCACATCAATTGGGATGCCACATGAATTGTCATGTTAACCATTGAGTTTACATTAATTGACGTGATAATTAATGTGACATGCTACATCAAACATCTATGCATATTGTGCTAATATAGCATTGTCATTATAGTTCCAATACTACATTGGCAACTAATGTGATGTGCCATATCTCCCATGCCAAGTCACGTGACTGTTAAGAGTGATATTTTCTTGTCAATACCATATGCACGGGTTGTTAATGTGGCATACCACTTCAATTGTCATGTCAATCAATATCAACTCAATGGTTGACATGATAATTGATGTGACATGCCACATAAATCATCCATACATATTGTGCTAATATAACAAATATCATTATAGTTGTAATATTTAACATTGGTAGCTAATGTGATGTGCCATCTCCCATGCCAAATGACACAAGCATTATAGTTATATTTTCATGTCAATAGCATATGGACGGATTGTTGACGCGGCATGCCACATTACTTGTCATGTCAATTATTGAACTGTCAATGGTTGACGTGACAATTGATGTGACATGCCACATCAACAATCAATACATGTTGTGCTGTAATGTCATTATAGCTATCATATATGCTGATTTTGGTAACTCAGGTGGCACGCCATGTCGCCAATAACAATGACTTGATAGTTATAATAATATTATCAAGTCAACACAATATTAATGTGTTGTTGACGTGGCATGTTACATTTCTCATCACGTAAGCAAAATGATTGATATGATAAGTGATGTGACATGTTATGTCAACAATCTATGCATATTGTGTTGATATGATAATGTAATTAATTTTATTTGTCACATATAATAACGTTGGCAGTTAATGTGATATGTCATGTTTTTTATACTAAGTGAGTAGATAATTATGATAATACTACTTTTAACACATGCGATGCATGTTAAGAAAAAAAAAGATAATACTAATTTATATAAAGATTTAATACACACACACATATTACCCATTAAAACGTAGCCGTTTTGAAATTCGAAGTATATTGCCCCATTAAAACGCATCCGTTTTGAGATTTGTATAAAAGGCTAATGGCATTGCACTCATTCAGCACTTCATGAGTTCACGTCTTCACCCACTCACAGGAAGGGTTTCGAGCTTCATTAGGCCATTAGCATAAGGGTTCCATCTTCGCCGGCAAGGACTCGATCAATTGATCTTCTCCGGTGAGTATATTTGTTTTTCTTCTCATGTGAAAACTGTATCTGCTTCAGTGCGAGATAGTCATAAGGTATTTTGTTTTCTTTCTTTTGTACTCATCTTATCGATGCTAATATGCAATTCCATATAATACTTTTCTTCTTCGAATTATATAGAATCTATAATTCTATATATTATATGGTTTGTGTGCTCCTTCACTACAATATATTAAAGTTAGAATAAACTAGCTTGTAGCTACAAGTTTATTATGATTCCTTTATCATCATGCAATATAGAATGGACATGCACTATACCAGAAATAATAATACACGTCCTTGGTATTGTTTCATCATAAAAATTTAATGACACAAACATGGAATAGGTGTTTGACAATGTGATTCCAAGAAAAACCAGTGTGAGTTTGTTTCTATCTATTGCCTCGGTGAGGTTTTTTTCTCTCTTTTTTTTTGGGTTCCATGTATTAGTGTGTTTGAGATTTTTTGCCTTCAAAAGTATACTATTTGTTTGCAATCATGAACTTTTGCCTTTAAGCAAGTCTCATTAATAAATTGCAGGATAGAGGTGGTAGGTAAAAGGAAGAATAGAAGAATGTACAAAATACAAACATGATTAGTTCATAATAATATTTTTGTTCATTGGATCCCTTTGTTAATAAAATGTGAATATTTGTGTTCTTAATTGCTGTACAATTTGAGTAAAGATCACCAAATATTTCTATACAATTATTGTACAATTAGACTTTTGAGGTGCTTTCAATGATTTGTTAAACAAATCCCCATGATTTCCAAATTCCAATGCAATAGGTCTGCGAATATTGTTTGAATTTTAGCAATTAGCATAGCTGTTCGAATTTTAGCAATTTGGATTATGGTTTGTTAGATCTGTAACCAACCATTTAAGGGGCATTGCAAAGCCTCACAAATAAATCTTTCTTTGTTTTTTCACAAAGCATTTAAAGTAAATCCACTTCAAATATTAAATAAGATACTGCTGGGGAATTCATTGAATAATTCGCACTAAAATTTCTTGACAAATAAATATACAAATTAATGGGGATTAATGGAGAATCCTTTTGCATTAGATTAGGAATTTTAAAATCATATAATAATATTTTTGTTCACAGGATCCTTTAATAAAATATTAATATTTATGTCCTTTTGAGGTGAATTGTTTGTACTGTGCATTTTTTTGACAAACGGGTTCGCAGTAAGTCTTTGAATACTATGCACTTTTTTGACAAAACAAACGGTGCTACTGTGCACATTTTTGACAGAACGGATGCTGCTACTGTGCATTGATTTGACAAATGTTGTTTGTTATTACTGTGCATGAATTTTTTATTTGAAACGCGGGATTTCAAACAGTCAAAATTTGCAAGCATAAATTAAGACTTTCCATCCACGCAAATCATACACATTCTAACTTTCCCACTTCTCTCATTCAAGCTCATCTTATGGCATCCTTATCGACTTCTAATGTACCTAACCTTAGCTTAACTCTGTGTGATCAACCACCCCATCCTTCTCTTTCTATTGAGGATAAATTGTTCACTGATAAACTTGATGCTGAGGCGGTGCATGCTACCATGCATCTGAGTGATAGTAACAACTGTTCGTGACTAACTTGGCATAGCAGTTGCTAGCAAGAAATAAGGAAGTCAAACATTTGAAGGACCAAATCAATAAATCGAACAACAAAATAGATGAATTGCAGTGGACTAATTAGGTGTTAACCAAGCCCTGATTAGTTTACTGCAAATGGGTGTTAATCAGGGCTTGGTCAACGTCTTTCTCCACATTGCTAAGCTTAACACCCATATCTTGAGCATAGGTATTAACTAAAACTTTTAACCCTTGATTTTCCTTGACCAACACCTTATAGTCCACTGCATTCTTCTATTTTGTTGTTCAATTTATTGATGGGGAAATTGGCCAAAGGTCCTATTTTAAAGTTTTTCATGCCTAAAGTGTTTCCCAAATATCTTTCATGCCAAAAGGATGCCAAAAGGATTTTTGGCATGAATTGAACAAAAATACCACTCCTTCCCAATAACCTTCAACGTCAACTCCACCCCAACCCTGGGTTCACTATGCTAGACCATTGGTTCACTTTGCTGGAAAACACATTTTGTTACGTCGGAAATGCATTTCATTATGCCGTAAACACATTTCACTACTCTAAAAATGCATTTCACTATGCTAGAAAATGTATTTTACTATGTCGGAAAAGCATTGCACTAAGTTGGAAAAAAAATCTTTTTCTTTTTCCTACTACTAGCAACCCAAAAATAAAAAAAAATAAAAATAACAATTCCCTTTCATTTTCCCCACAACCAATCAAAAAATAAAGGAAAATCTTTTTTTTTTTTTTCATTACATTTTTCTAACAACCAAAAACAAAAATTAATCCACAATAAAATAGAAAAAAAGAAAAAGATCCATCTTCTGCAAATCAGAGCTGTAGATCTTGGGAATGAGATCTCGATAGAACATAAGCAGACTCTCTCTCTCTCGGAATGAGATCTTGGCAGCCTGATTAATCTTGATCTCGAAATCTGCCACTATGCGATTCCAATCATAGAGGGTTTCCTGAAGTCCGATTCTGTTCTAGTCCATCGACGTGCAGTCGGATGCTTAACCGGAATTTCACCATGGCTTGTTCTTACAATGGAAGGTTTTTGGTGTTCGATCAAGGAAGACTCTCATCATGGAGGTTTTCTAGTGGAAAAGCGGGGTTCGAGGTGGCACATTAGTGACTGACTGGGCGGCAGTGCATCGTGGAAGAGAGGTTGCCGGCGGCAGTGGCAAATCTTAGGTCATCGACCCTCGTCCTCCTTTTTCTTCTTGTGATCCAAAAATATTGGATCTAGTATTGATCTCCGATCATCTCAAATAGATCTAGCATTGATCTCTGATCATCTCGTTCTCTCAGTGGACTATGCGAATTGTGACGGACAAAGAAAGTGGGGTTTTTGGTTTGGATCTCATAGGGGCAAATTTGTCTTTACGAAAAATACATTTTGTAAAATAGGACTTTATGTAGTAAAACTCTTCTAAGTAGGACTTTAGCCATTAAAAATCCTAAATGAGGACTTTATGCAAGAGATGTTCCTAAAATAGGATTTTTGGCCAAATTTCCCTTTATTGATTTGGTTGTTCGAATGTTTGACCTCCTTATTTCTTGCTAGCAACCGTTGTGCCAAGTTAGTCACAGAGCAGTTGCTACTATCACTCAGATGCATGGCAGCATGCACCACCTCAATGAACAATTTATCCTCCTTAAAAAGAGAAGGATGAGGTGGTTGATCACACCCCATCCTTAGGCAAAGGTCAAGAACATTAGGAGTTGATTAGGATGTCATAAGATGAGCTTGAGAGAGAGAAGTGGGAAAGTTAGAATGTGTATGATTCGCGTGGATGGAAAGTGTCAATTTATGATTGCAAGTTTTGACTGTTTGAAATCCCGCGTTTCAAATAAAAAATTCATGCACAATAACAACAAACAACGTTTGTCAAAAAAGTGCATAGTATAAACAAATCATCTCAAAGGGATAGAAATATTAATATTTTACTAAGAAAGGGATCCTATGAACAAAAATATTATTATGTGATTTTAAAATTCCTAATCTAATGCAAAAGGATTCTCCATTAAAGATTAATGTGTTATCCCCATTAATCTATATATTTATTTGTCAAGAAATTTTAGTGCGAATTATTCAATGAATTCCCAAGCAGTATACAATATTTGAAGTAGACTTACTTTAAATGCTTTGTGAAATAATATAGAAAGATTTATTTGTGGGGCTTTGCAATGCCCCTTAGATGTGGCTACTTACAACTTGGACTAATTAAACTTAACAAACCCAAATCTAGATTGATAAAATTAGAATAGTATTCACAGACCTACAGCATTGGAATTTGGAAATTATGGGGATTTGTTTAAATAAATAAATCATAAAACAACTCAAAAGTCAAATTGTACAGCTGTTGTATAGAAATATTTGGTGATCTTTAGTAAACTTGTAGAGCAATTGAGGACAGAAATATTCATATTTTATTAAAAAAGGGATCCAATGAACAAAAATATTATTATGGGCCAATCATGTTTCTATTTAGTACATTCTTCCTTCCACCTGCTACTTCTACCCTGCAATTTATTAATGAGACTTTCTTAAAGACAAAAGTCCATGATTGCAAACATATAGTATACTTTTTAAGGCAAAAAATCTCAGTCACACTAATACATGGAACCAAAAAAAAAAAAAAAAAACTCATGACAAGTTTTCAAAATATTTCAAGTAATGCACATATAAAAAATTTTCCATGAATTAAGACTTAGCTTATTTTTTACCCAAAACACTATTCACTTAAAGTGCCATTTCCATGGCTTTTTAAGTAGTTTTATTTCAAAACTCATGCTAAGTATCCATTTCATGATTTTCAAAATTCTATTCTCTTAGGATTTTCATTTCCAATTCCATTCTCATGAAAAGAAGTCAGGGATTGAGGTCCCTAAGATTATTGGAAGTGTGAGTAGGACTTCCAAAGATGATGATTGGAAATGTGTGTAGGATTTCCAGGAAAGGGATTGAGGTCCCCTAGGATGGTTGGAAGGGAGAGAGGACTTCCAAAGGATAATGATTTGATCAATGTCAGTGAGTAGTAATTTATTAATGAGACTTTCTTAAAGACAAAAGTCCATGATTTTAAACAGATAGTATACTTTTGAAGGCAAAAAATCTCAAACACACTAATACATGGAACCAAAAAAAACACCTCACTAGAGCAATAGATGATTTAAGTACAAGGAACAAACTCACATTGGTTTTTCTGGGAATCACATTGTCAAACACCTCTTGCCATGTTTGTGCCATTAAATTTTTATGATGAAATAGGCACCAAGGACTAGTATTATTTCTTGTATAATGCATGTCAATTCTAAATTGCATGATGATAAGGGATATTTCCGAGCATATCGCTTCGATTCTAAATTTTAAAAATATGTGCTAATGGAATCATAACAAACTTGTAGCTACAAGCTAGTGTATTTTGACTTTAATATATTGTAGTG
>JAESVK010000976.1:140609-181718 GCA_017140935.1 Hamamelis virginiana
ACTTGTAGCTACAAGCTAGTGTATTTTGACTTTAATATATTGTAGTGAAGGAGCACGCAAAGTATATATTATATAGAATTATAGATTCTATATAATTCGAAGATGGGTATTATATAGGATTGTAGATTCGCATATGAGTAGATGTGTACAAAAAGAAGGGGAAAAAAAAAAAAGGAAGACCTTATGACTATTTAGCACTCTAGCAGATACAATTTTCAGATAAGAGGAAAAAAGAAAACTCACCGGAGAAGATTGAGTCCTTGCCGGTGAAGATGCTTTCGCTGATGGTCTAATAAAGCTCGAGACCTTTCTTGTTGATGGGTGAAGTGCTGAATGAGTGAAATGACATTAGCCTTTTATTAAAAAAAAAAGGTCTTTGTTTTAATGGGCAATATATTTTAAATCTCAAAATGGCTATGTTTTAATGGGTAATATGTATGTGTGTATATTTTAAATCTTTACATAGTTTTTGTTCACCCATGATTCTGCTTGAAAAACCAGCCGTTAGAATAGATATTCTACTGGTATACGATACGAGTGCCAAAAATTACATCGATCCAACGGTTTATTTTTCTAAATATGAACTATGAATTGTAAAAAATTGTGATAGTTTTCAGTTTTTTTGAAAAAGTAAATATTTGATCCATGTGACTTTTTGTATATATCATTGTTTTAAAACCCGGACCGTTCATCGAACCAAAAAAGTTATCGGGTTAAGGGTCAACCGTTAGGTCAACCTGGTTGAACTGTGATGTCATAAATATATTATTTATTTATTAGAATAAAAGCTGTAAATGATTCAAAATATAATTTTTTAAAAATGTTTGTACAATCAATTCATATATTTGAATTTATGTGCAGTCATCAAAATTGAAAAATGATAATTACTATTGATCAATCTTTATTATATATATTTTTTAAAATGCAAGATAAGAATATTGTATTATTAAAATAGGTGTTTGGTTTTTTTTTTTGCTATTTGGAATTTTTTTAGACTAATTTACCTTTTTAGCCTTCTTGGCTTTAAGAGATTTAAAAAAAAAAAAAAAAAAAGGATTATTTTTAAAATTTTTAACACTTTTTAAAAAAAAAAAAAAAAAAAAAACGCGTTGACTGGTTTTTTAACCGTGTTGACCGGGTTGATCGGTTTTTGAATTGAATGGACTAATCGGAGAGAGGACTGGTTCTCGATAGAACCGGTCGGGCTGGTTCGGGTTTGATAACATTGGTATATGTATGATGTGTCATGTCATGTGTCATGTGTATAAATAGATAATATAATCCAATGGTTAGTTTATTAAAATACTGATTCCATGTTGTTTGCAAAACCAACGTGTCAAACTATGGGTAAAGTGGCATGCGTAAGGCCAATTGTAGAACAAAATTTGAAAAATTGATCGTTGGATGAAATACAATTGTTATGAATTTCATGTTCACAAAATATTATAGTGATCTAACGGTTAGTTTATGAATAACATTGTAATATTTTTATTCTTCAAACATATCACAATTTTTATCTAGACAGTTTGGACAACGTTGGAACACTATGATTTTTGGAGAGTATGTAATTTATAAGAAATGCATTTAATCCAACGGTCAATTTTTCAAAATATGTAAAGTGTTTTTCCTTACAAACTATAGAGGTGACTTTACACATTTTATAGTTGTGTAATGTGCAACTTATAACATCGTTCATGTCATCTTAAAAGGAGAAAGGACCTGAATAATTTAGTAGAAAGAGAGAGCTGGTCAACACAACACAATAAGGGAGGCTTGACTTTTAATATAGTAATATATAAGAAGGGTTTTTTAGTCATAGGTCCTTCATATTAGATATTTGGATTACTAAGTCCGATGAAAAAAGAATTAACTCGTTAAGTCCCTCATCCAAATTTATGGAAAAAAATAACCTTTAGTAAAAACAAAAAAAAAAGTAATCAACATTCCAAAAATATAGCTAATCACAATAAAATCACATGAAAATAGGAATCATATTTATTTGAATTGCCAAGCTTTGTCTTTTATTGATATCTCAGTGAACATATATGAATTGCCAAGCTTTCGAAGCACTTTTTCCTCCACCAATAAAAACTTTGGCAGAAGGGAAGAGGGAGAAAGTGGTGGCTCAGAAGCAATGCCATAGTTGCATTGGGAACCCCAACTCAGATGAATGCCAAGGCTAAGCCCCCCTATTAAAAGTGGGAAGTTAATTAATGTCTTTTCCAGCCTAAGCTTTTTAACCTCTAAAGTAATAGATTTCAAGTTTTTTTTAGAAATTTTTATAGTCAACCCACATTATATATGTTGGGAGAAAACTCACAAATACATTTGAATTTTGTGTTTAATTGAATTAAATGTCATAAAGTTTGCATTGTTCACATTTTTTCTACAACATTGTCAATAAAATCATGTGTGAAGGGATGAACAAACATAAATTTGAGTATTGTTTAGTTTCTTAATTGTTTGAGTTGTGTATTTTCATATAAATATGTATTTATGATTTTATTGGTACCTTTGGCGAGAAAATCTTGATTTTTTCTATTTTTTTTCAAAAATCTTGTAAATAAACACATATACAATCTGTAATTTAAATAATAATTTATTTGTTTGAGTTCGGCATCTCATATAAATTTGTATTTATACTTTTATGTCACTGGATGCTCATAAAAATTTTGTGTTCAAGCTTATATAGTTTTATACATATATATTTTTACAAAAACATTTTGTTTTTCAATTTTTACAGAAAATATATATGCTTCTTGAATGAAATCTTAAATATTTT
This sequence comes from Hamamelis virginiana, assembly GCA_017140935.1. Taxonomy (NCBI): domain Eukaryota; kingdom Viridiplantae; phylum Streptophyta; class Magnoliopsida; order Saxifragales; family Hamamelidaceae; genus Hamamelis; species Hamamelis virginiana. The sequence continues at coordinate 143,392 of JAESVK010000976.1, forward strand.
ATCTTTCTAAATAATTTAAATTTGAAATTGAGATAAAATAGGAAAGATTCAAAAAGAAATTAAGAATTGCTAGTAAAACTAAATTACATAGGGGTAGTTTAGTCTTGAAAAAAAAAAAGAATTTGACTTTTATCCATTAATGGTAACCCTTAAGGACCCTATAAATTAGTACTTTTTTGCTTAGACCTATTAGTCTAAACCACTAAAAAAGGAACTTATGACTAAAAATCCCATATAAGAATGGTTGGAAATATTAATGAATGGAGAAAATTAAGTAACCAATATTATTAAAAATAAAATGGTTAAAAATGCTAAAAATGGATAGGAGGGACAAGAAAAGTCAGAAGTCATTGGTAATTTAAATTTTACATTATATTTAATAAGATATAGAAAATGTAATTTATGAATCATATAAATTTATAAGTTTTAAATAGCAAATTTATATAATCGATACTAAGTGGCGTGGGGATAAATAGTAAAGGAGGGGCGAGGTAGCGGGGGCAAGGATAAATAGGCGGGGCATTGTAAATCCATTCCCACTCTATGCCCCAGCGGGGCAATTTTTTTTTTTTTTTAAATGATCCCCCCCCAAACCCTAAAAAAAAAAAAAAAGGAAAAAAAAAAAAAAAAATAAGCGCCCCATATGGGGTAGGGTGGGTCCTCACAGGGATGGGAAGTTAGTAGATTCTAGTCCAATTCGCGAGTCTTTGAATCTCAAGAATAGAGAAATATGGTTGTGAAGAAAATTATATGTATGATTTCCCGATCAATGTTTAATAGTTTTACTCGGAGAATATTTTGAAAATTAAGGGCCCGTTTGGATAAGATTCTACTATTTTTTTTTTTTTTAACTTTTAAAAGTACAAAGATGTAAGTTTTGAGTGTGAAAATTTTGGTAATTACTTTTAAATTTTTTGCTTCCTCAATTTTTAAAAGTAATTACCAAAATTTTGCACTATAGATAATAAAAAAAAGAGCTTCTATTTTTATTTTTTTATTTTTTTTTACTATTTAAAAATAAAAAACAGGAAATAGAAGCTTATCCAAACACACCCTTAATTGGAGCACACCCAAGCTTTGATGTTGGTTTTATATATTAATATAAATATTAATGCAATGTACATGAATTGTAATTATAATAATATTATAAGTTGTATTAATATTTGCCATAAACATGCTAAAATGTATTAAATGAAACAAAAAATGCATAAAGAAATATGTTTGCACTATTTTCTATTCACTTTTACATTTTTTTTTTCATTCATGCATCTTTTGCTTCATTTAACACTGCTTAAGTTGATGAAACCCCAATAATATTATATCCAATACTACATCAATATGCATAATATTGATGATGTGCCAATAATGTTATATTATGAGTTAAGCATGGCATTTTATATATCGGATCATTTAATTGTTTCAGCAGGGGATGATCATCATTATTTGCATTCAAGTGTGCCCAAATCTTTTCCACCTCTTTAGTTAATTAATTTCTTCTTGTCTACCTCGGTAGATCGACCCGGCCCGAGAACCGCAGCAGTTCCCTCCATGAAAATACAGTTACATGGGGTTTTGAGGACGACAGATGATTTGTTCTTGGATGATGATGGTGAAGAAAGATTGGCTTTGAAAGAGGAGGCTGCTGCTGCTTATTCTACGTGGTTGTAGCAGCGATTGTCTTGTTTGTAACAATATATAATTTCTTTTTTTCATTTTAATTGATTGTTTAATTCTCCCATTTCAAGTTTTGAAGATTCGTTGAGGGTCTGTTTGCATGTTGTTGGCACTTATATCTTTATTTTCGTAAAGAAATTTTGAATTCGAGCACGTTCAAAGACATCAATACACACTTGTTAGTATAGAAAATTTCAAGTAGGTGTGATTTTTGTCCTTCAAAGAATAGAACCTAAGATAACACAACAAAACAAAACAAAAAAAAAGTATTTCGAGTTCAAAAAATTCCAACACCACACCAACAAGAACAAAAAGAGGAAGAAAAAGAATTTATTTTTCGCTATTTGGAATTAAAATATATCCTTGTTAGCCGATTTTATTTATTTATAATTTTACTAATATAAATTTATTTAAAAATATATTAAAAATTAAATATTGTTAAATGAGATTAAATAATGCAATATTTTCTAAATTTTGTATATGAAATTTCTGAACATATTAATTTAGTGGTATGTATCCTTCACGCATAATTAGATTAAAAAATCAACTTAAACAGTGATAGGAGATTTTTTTTTTTTTTTTCTTTTTCACACCTGTAATCAAATGATTTAATATTTTATGAAATTTTGTATATGAAAATTTTAAAATTTATTATTCTAACGACATATATCTTCAATTTTTTAAGAAATTTAATGCTCAAGTGAATGAAAGCGCAACCACCTATTCCGTTTCATTAAAGGTTCGGATTCATGATAAAAGAAATGAGTAAATCAAAATTAAAATGAAAGAGGGTGGAGGTAGCAAAATTTACCTGGATGCATAACTTATTCCTAGGGCTGCAAATGAGCTGAACAGCTCGTAAATGCTTTCGATAAGGGTTCAGCTTGAGTTCGTTTATTTAGTAAACAAACCGAGCCCAAGCCTTAAATTTAGGCTTGTTTGATAAACAAGTTAAGATCAAGCACATCTAAGCTCGACTCATTTGTTTTCGTGAACAAGCTTGTTAGTAGGCTCGTGAACAAGCTCATTAAAAACTTGTATTTAGACTCATAAATAAATTATAATTTAGGCTTGAATAAGCTTAACATTTCATGACTTTATTTTTTGGCTTGAATTATTTATTTCCAATATAAACTAAGTATATAGAAGTCATTTTTTAATCTTTATACATTAATTTTTAACTTTTCCTTATTGTAATTTAAGGTTGCAAATTAATCAAGCCGTTCGTGAATAGCTCCCGAACAAGCTCGATAATAAACAAGCCAAGCTCAAACATACCAAAGCTCGACTCGTTTAACTTAGGCTCAATCTTGGCTCGAACTTAAATAATCAAACTTTTGACCAAGCCAAGCTTGAGCAACCCAAAACTCGGCTCGTTTGCAGACCTACTTATCCCCTTATAACTATTATTTCCTTCAGTCTCGCTCCCCTCTTCCGGTCCTCCTTCTCGCCTTTCTCCTCATTTCAGCAAATACTGACTTTAACTAAAGTCAACAAAGAACACAAGCCCTTGGATTCCCATTCACTTAATGGATGATTCATCTCAAGATTCCAATCCAAGGGTTTGTGTTCTTTGCTTACTTTAGCTTAAAGTAGGCAAATGCTCACTAGAACATTTTTCTCTCTCTCTATATATATATAGTAATGATCTAGTCCACATAGGCTGATATAAGTTATGTCCACATGAAGGCTATAAATTATTGTAGGATGCATATTGGAAAACTGACCATTGGATAAGATACTGTACTCATGAATGCACGCCAAAAATGACGGTGATCCAATGTCAGAATTTCAAAATATAGCTATGAAAAACTGTGATTGCTGAAATTTGTCACGATAGTTGGATCGCTGTGATTTTTGTTGTACATGACATGTATAAGTATATATCTAATCCAACGATCAGTTTTTCATAATATTGATCACACAAAAATCTATGGGTTTCATGTGAGCATATGTGGACTAGATCATATATTACTGTACACAGAGAGAGAGAGAGAGAGAGAGAGAGAGAGAGTTTTCAAATCTAGTAAGCATATGCTGACTTTCGCAAAAGTCAGCATGAAGCTCATAGGGAATTGTGGGATGCATATTTTGAAAAACCAATTGTTGTATTAGATACCCTTATTATGGATGTCACGTCTATAAAAATCACAGTAATTCGATGTAGACATCTCAAAATATAAACTGTGAAAAATTATGACAGCGGAAAACTGTCAAAGTTTTTCTCAGTGACTTATTTGAGAAACCGACCGTTGGATCACTGTGATTTTTAGCATGCCTGACATACATATGCATAGTATCTAATCCAACTGATAGCTTTTCAAAATATGCATTCCACAATTACCTATAACCTTCATGCTGATTTTCGCGAAAGTCGGCATGTGCTGAGAGAGAGAGAGAGAGAGAGAGTTATGATCTAATAAGCAAATGCTGACTTAGCCCAAATATTCAAACATTAAATGGTTGTTAGATTATTTAAGTATTTAAGTGGCCAAGATCATCACTCAAATGGCCGAGATCTAATGGCCATTTAAGTGCTTGTTGACTTAGGCCAAATCAGCAAATGCTAACTTGATCATTCAATGCTCTTCTCTACTTGGTCATCTCAATAGTCTGAAAATCAAGATGAAGCAACTACATACAAATGAATTTCATGCATACATTCATACATATAAAAATGGAGCGATTAGGGATGTCAACGGGGGCGGAGTAGGGCGAGTTTTTCATTCTCCAATTACGTCCCGTGAACAAAAACCTTTTTTCCAAACCCGTCCCAATCCCAACTTAAAACGGGATGGGGCGAGGCGAGAACTATGTGTGGCAGGGCGGATTTTTCCATTAGGTTTGAGAAAACAATTAATTTTTTTTTTAACTTAAATAATTTATTTTGGGAACGAACCCTAACCATAATCTCAATAAATTTGATTTCAATCTTGGATTACTAGTATTTGTAGTTAATATATATATAAACACTAACACAATGAAAAGAATAGAAAAAAAAATATAAAGGAAAAAAAAAAAATCGTAGAACACTAAACATTATGTGAAAACTACAAGTCCACCTAGATCTAATTTACTTAGGTAACACTATCACAGGAAATCACACACCCATGATCACTACACACAAGTAGCTAACTAAAATAAGTAGTTTAGTAATAAATTCAAACACATGCATCATCAGCAATATAATAAATCAATCCTTGTTGATAGTCAATTCAAATATTACTCAACATAATAAATCAATCCATAGAACACACAAATTTATGTGGAAACCCTTTTGGGAAAAAAAAAACCACAGGAGAAACATAACAATCCACTATAGAAAAGGAGTGTAAAGATTATACCATACACTTGTTCTCACCAATCCCGGGCCTAGTGTACTAAGATCTTCTCAACTCATCCTAATGAGTCCTTCTTCTCTATAGCATGCTCAGCAACCAAATCGTTTGGCCCCACTCTTGATTTCCCAATCAAAAGTCATGAGAAATCTCCTATCTCTATAGAAATTCCTCATCACAGAAGTTGAAGTGTGATTTCCAATGTTTCTAAATGATCCTAAGAAGGATCAACATGAATCCATATGATGTTAATGTAGGAACACAGTGATTCACACAAGGAGGAACACACAAAGAAGCTCACAAAACACTCTAGGGTTAGAGAGAAAGAGAGAGGATACTACTTGCTAGAGGCTCACTCAATCATAAATGACAAAAAATAACTAATTTATAGAGGCATGAATGACCTAAAGACTTTACCATGAGGTAAGAGCAGTATACAAGCAGTAAAAAAATCATTTTTCCCGTACCTGGATCAATCCAAAGGGGTCTTGGATCGATCCAAAGAGTTTCTGTATGAGAATATTATCAAATGACAGAATTTGGATCGATCCAACGTGGTTTTGGATTGATCCAAAAGGCTACTGTATGTTAAAATTGAAAAACCTGTATTTTGGATTGATCCAATGCCACTTTGAATCGATCCAAAACTCTCAAATCTTAATATTAACATACACTTGGCATTTTGAATCAATTCACATCCACATTGAAGGACATATAACTCTCTTAGCTCAAAGTAGAACAAAATCAGATGCTCAAAGTCTGGACAAAGACATCTAACCACCTAGACATGATTAACTATGTCATTAAGCCACTTACCATCCTAGTCCATGGTGAGTTACAGACTTCAGTCACAGCTTCGCTTGAGATCATCAGTATACATTCTAAAATATATACAACCCAAACCAAGTTTTGAAACGAAACAAGCCAACACTCATACTCAAAACCTAACATTATGGATAAATGAAAAAATTTTAGTATATATATATATTTGAGGCAGGGCGGGACAGCCATATCCCATTCCCCGTCCCAAACCTTATAATTAAAAATCCTATAGGGTTTTCAAAATTTCTTCCCAATCTCATCCCAATAAGGGCGGGGTGGCGGGTTACCCTTTCAACTCGTCCCATTGACATCCCTAGGAGTAACCCGGATTTTTTATTGAAGCACCAAAGGTGGAATCAATGGCAAAGGAATTAGGCCTCTCCGTCCTCCAACTCCTCTTATCACTAGTCAAGTTAGCCCATAAGCTGGCCCTCCCACCCATCTTAGGGATGTTAATGGGACAAGTTAAAAGGGTAACCCGCCCTTATTGGGGAGGGTTTGGGAAATAGATTTGAAAACTCTATAGGGTTTGGGAAAAAAATTAAAACAAATATAGGGTTTGGGAAGGGAATGGGATATGGCCTCTCCAACCTGCCCCACCCCGAATATCTATGTATATATAATTATACTAAAATATTTTCCATTTATTCACAATATAAGTGTTTTAAGATTTTTTTTTCCCTTTTTTATTTTTTTCTATTTTTTCACCAAGTTAGTGTGTACAAATATATATATATATATATATATATATATATACTTATAATCCAAAATTGAAATAAAATTTGTTGAGATTATGGTTATGGTTCATTCCAAAAATAAAAATTATCGAAGTTAAAAAATATTTTAATTATTTTTTCAAACCCGATGGGAAAACTCGCCCCGCCCCGCATAATTATCGCCCCACCCTGTCCTGGTTTAAATTGGGATTGGGATGGGTTTGGGAAAGGGTTTTTATTTACAGGACGAAATTGGGAAAGCAAAAACCTTCCCCGTCCCTCCCCGTTGACATCCCTTGGCCATCTCCAAATGCCACGTGAGTGCCATCGAACTCGGATCCTTCGACCAGATCTTCATAGCCTGAAACCTTGAATTTCCCGGCCTCCCAGTCAACCAATCAATCCACGCCGAACGATTCCTCATCACTAACCTCACCATCTCCGCCGCCCTTTGCGGCCATTGCCACCAGTGTGGGTTTTGTGTGGTTTATTGCAGGTCGGGCTCTAGGGGCTGCAAAAAGCCATGATCTCTTGATGTGAGTGAAAATGTATTTTGTTAATCATTCAGAGTTTCATTGGTTATGTCGATTGAATCATTGAATAAATGAATGAAATCAAAAAATATATGCTTTACGCCTTTTAATTTCTAATAATATTTTAATCAAAATACTTTTGAGTGCAGCACTATTTGATTACTGTTTTGACGGCTATTTTTCTTTTCTTTTTTAAAGAGAAATATAGTTTTGCTTCCTCCTCTTGAGAGCAACCAAAATATTAAGGCTCTCTTTGGATGAGCTTTGTCTAATATTATTTTTAGAGTTTAAAATTTTAGAGAGGTGGGATGATAATCACCTTTAAACGACTTGATTAATGATAGTTGGTTAGCCAAAGGTAAGGGTGTGTGCGGATCGGTTAGGGGCAGGTGATGGGTAACACTGCTAACCAACCTGCCCTTGGAGGGTGGCTAATTCTCCCAACCACCAACAAACCCGTACACCTTAATAACTGGCAAGTTGTTGAATATATGGTAGGTTTCAACTGCGGGTTGGGCGGGTCAAGCCATATTATTATTATTATTATTATTATTATTATAAACACTTAAAGTTCCTAAAACCGTTCTAACAAGCAAAGACACTTCATATTCTTATCTAACAATGCAATATTGTGTTATTTAATTATTAAAACATAATCGAACAATTCATCCAACACTAGTAAACTAAGGTGCCAAAATAAATTACCTATAGAAGCTACTAACTAGATATATAATAAGAAAGGTTCTTTGTTATTCAAAAATCTTACAAACTAGCATATGGTTTCACATCCAAAATTGCATGCATATTCAACATAATAAGTGCATTTTCATATTATCATAATAAAGATTTCTGAAGAAATAAAAATACTCAACTTGCAAGCATGTCCAATTAAGGGAAAAGATAAGGTAATAATGAAATTTATTTATATAAATATATTATTTATTTATATATAATTAGTTGGCGGGTGGGGTCGGGCATTTTGTTCCTTTTGTCAGTTAGCAATTTGTTTCTTTGACTGAAAAATGATAAACTTGTACATTTTTTTATATAGTATTTATCTTAAATTGCTAATGTATTTATAAAGATATCAGTGAAGTTTCATAATTTTTCTCTAGATAGTTTAACTTTAATGAATGATTTTCTCCATGAAGTAAAAATTTATAACAAACAAAATTAAGTACGACAAACACTATATTTCTATAAGTTGCATTTATCCTTTTTTTTTTTTTTCCTTCCTATTTTGTGTGAAAGTTATGTTTTATAAAAGGACTAGTCACATTCCCACACACCCACCCACCCACACACAAAAACGTAAAAACTATCACACTAATAATTTTAAGGATTCCAAACAAATACAAGATATGCCCATCTCTCTATCGGTAATATTCAGGGGCGGATTTACCATGGGGGCAGTGGGGGACCTGCCCCCACTAAAATTTGGGAAACTTTTGGGGTTAGTTTATAAATTTCAAACTTCTATTTTTTTTTTTTTGAATTTGCCCCCATAAGACTATCTAGAAAAAATAAAAAATTCTTTTAAAATTTATGAATGTATTGGGAAAATTTTAAAAGATGATGGTTTATATCCAATATATAATATCATTGTATCCTATGAATAATAAAAGAAAACCTTTGGATAAAAGAAAAAATTGCTTTTCCAAGTACAAGAGCTCTGCCACAATCAGAAAAAACATAAAAAGGTTTGGTTTGTTCCCGCTACAATAAAAAAGGCGACTTGTTTAACACTCATTCTCTCTCTCTCTCTCTCTCTCTCTCTCTCTCTCTCTCTCACCCGTCCCTTTGTACCTAGGCTACTAGTCTGCTACAAGATAATTCATGACTTGTTTAAGTGTTTAACTCCTTCTCTCTCTCTCTCTCCCACCGGCCCAAGCATGAAGCATTCTCTCTCTTTCTCTCCAGCACAAGCACTCTGATTCATGTAAGGTCCGGTTATTCCCATTTCTTTTTTCTTTCTTTTTTTTGGTTTGTTTGGTTACCAAGAAATTGTAGAAAAAGAAAATAAATGAACTTTGGATTGAGGATTTTTATTGTACAGGGATTAGATGAAAAATTAAATCTCCTCTACTCAACAAATTAAATAAGTTAGCGCATTGGGACATTGTTTTAACTATCATTTCTCATCTCTAACTCAAAGTTATGTTGCTAAATCCTCTCCTTTGACACGTTCTATAAAGAATGCCGAATGAAAGAATAGCAATTAAATTAAATGAGTGGAACGAATTAATTTAAAAGCAATGTAAGCAAGCTAATTTAATAAAATAAGAGCATGCCAATTTAATTAAATGTAAGCAAGCTATTCTACGGAATTGAAGTAAATTACCATGAATTGATAAGAACAATTACAGCAATGAATTGAAGAACAATGCTGAAATTTAAACTCTAGAGACTAGATAAAGTAGAAACTAGCAGTAATTTGGATGACGTTGAGTGTGTTTCTTCATGCCTCCATGCCCCTATTTATAGACAAATTCCCAGAAGCTGCTGGCCTCTATCCCACATTCATGCTTGCTGCCCACGCTTTGTTGTAGTGCTCCTTGATCCATGCTACCACATCCCTTAAAAATAGCAACACAGTTGCTGCTTTTCTGACTTGGTCAATTGGATTGGGTTTGATGAGTGGAACGGATCCTTCCAGCATTGGGCTTTGGTTTAATTTTGCTGGATTAAAAATTCTTTGTGGCCCAATAGTAAGCTCACTTAGAATTTGTCCAGCCCATATTTTATTATGGCCCAACATGTACTAATGCATTGTTAAAAGTCTCCACTTGATAGGAGCACTATCTGGACCTTCGGGTCATATTGTGTACAGTTAGATTAGAGATCAAATGATTGTAATTTGTCATCTGACTTTTGAAACTTACTATTGGCATATGAAATTCATCTGAATAATCATTGTGTTTTGTTATAAACTCTGTTTTATGAATAAATGTGTTTATGCACGAACTAAATTTTTGAAAATATTCATGCGTTGGCTTGGCTTATTCTTGTGTATATTATGCTTACCCTTACGCCATATTTTTTAAATAATTAATTGAGTTTAAGGAACTGGTTCGAGGTGCTTGCAGTCTTATGAGGTGCAGTCGGACAAAGAGTTATGATAATTATTTATCACATGGATTAGGAACTTTCAGATTTTATTTTATTTAATTTATTAGTGACAATGATTACGAGAAAGTATTAATATTTTTTTATTATTATTATTTGATGATTCTTTATTGGGTATTGAGGTAAGAAATTTGAGATATATATTTTTTATTATTCTAGTTACTATAGATAGACTTTATTCGTTGAATTTAGGGAGAATGTCAGTATATTGATTTAAAATTTTCAAATTTATTATGGTTTTGGATGGATTGATTTTTACGGTATGTAATTGTGGATTTGGATTTTTGAGATGTCGCATCTGAGTTTGGCTACCCGGGTTCGGGGTGTTACAAATCTCCCAAGCCTCTCTTGGATCATTCCCTTTGTACTGTCAAAATAATGATAATGGAGGCTTCAAATTAATTTTTGAGGGGTTGATTAAGAAGAATCATGTAGTGAATATCTTGGTTGATCTATATATGATAAATTAGTTGGATTAGTGATTTACTTGAATAATACACCATAATTTGTTAATGCATTAATTTACTCGTGACCAAAAATGATATTTTCTTGAGAGTTGTGTTGTGCTGAAATGGGATTGTATAAAAACTGCTTTAGATTTGTAACTTATGATGTAAATTTTTCTTTTTCATTCTTCCGCTCTAGCATCAGTTTCTCATTCCCTACAAATTGAAAAAAAAGAAATTGAAATATCCGCATCTGTTCAAATCCAAAAAATCAAAAACCAAATTTAGCATAAGTCAATACAACCCAACTAATTGATTGAAACCCTACAAATTATACCGTCACCAACTGCAAAATTGAAAATTGATGTAGTCCCCATAATGCCATACTTTACATAAAACTGTTGTCCAATGGTGCGGCACCTACAAATTGAAAAAAATAAAAGAAAAGGGAAGCATAAATGAAACAAAGTCAGAATTTAATGAACAAACACAACAAATAGAAAGCAATTGTTCAAAAAAATAATTATAAGACATTACCTGTAGAAGAAAAATCTTCATCTTTCAAATTTGACGATACTTGTGAATGAGGTATGTTGTTTTGGGTAGAGACTTGACAATTTTCAAATGGGATTGCTTTGATCTGCGCACGCATAGAAAGCAATAGTTCTTCCAACCTTTTCAACTGCTCTTCACTTAACACGGCCATATCAAGTACATTTTTGAAAAGATTATATAAGCTAGCACGCCTCAGTAATAGTGATGAAATACATTCCACACCATGTTCATCAATTATTGTCTCAAGTTTTGCAGCCCTAGTCCATCTCTTCTTAATATACTTCTCAGGCAACTCAAAAACCTGGTTGGAGTTGAAGTATGCCACCATGTGCCTACATGGAATTCCCTCCCACTCAAATAACAGACAACTACAAGATACAAACTCTGTTCTTTTATCCACCAAAATTTTCCGTGCCCTTTCCGCTTCAGTTGCATGTTTAATCTCATACACGCAATGAACGTCACCTTCACTAATGAGATTTATACCATACACCACACATTCAAAAACCTCATCTTGAAATTTTTTAAAGATGGTGTGTGTATATATAGCTGCCAGCTGCGTCTCCATTATAGTTCTGGTCTTCAAAATGGGTTGCTCATCAATGTCTTTATGGTCAGCTTCTAATTCTGCACGTCTTAATTTTACAAGTTCCCTATCAAAACATGTGACAAAGTCCAACAATGAATTTTCCTTCTTGATGTATCTCTTGAAAAAACAGTTTGTTGCATCAGCTCGTTGACTACATGACAGTCCTGCTGAAAATATGTGTTTCACATATGCCGGAACCCATTTAGAGCGCAACTCAAACATTGACTTCAACCACTCATTATTCTGAAGTCCACCTTTTTCAATTAGTTCCATCCATCTAGAGTCAAACTCTACTCGGCTCTCTGAATCCCAAATACAGCATTGAAAATCAGTGTATACAGCCATATAGGATGATGCACTTAGCTTTTCTGAAAACTCTTTAAAAATATGCCAAATGCAAAACCTATGAAAGGTTTTGGGAAGCACTTGAGAGATGGCCTTGGCCATGGCCGGATCCTGCTCAGTTATGATCATATTAGGTGGATTGCCTGGCATTGCTTTCAACCATTGCTCAAATAACCATAAGAATGAAAAAGTAGTCTCATCACTTAGGAACCCACAACCTAACAAAATTGTTTGCCCATGATGATTGACTCCCAACAATGGTGCAAATATCATACCGTACCTGTTTGTATTGTGTGTAGTACCAAATATAACCACATCTCCAAAACACTTGTACGCCCTTCTAGAGATTGCATCCGCCCAAAAACAGCGTCTGATATATTTATTGCTATCTGTCTCAATGGCGAAACTAAATGCTGGGTTTTTCTCTTTTTCCCAAAGAAAATACTCCTTCAACATCTCTGCATCGTGACCGCCAACAAGTCCTTTCTTCAAATCTCTTTTAACAGTTCTAATATTCCTCTTTGTGCACCCGATGTTTGCTAAACCCCCTGCTTGCAACTCTAGAGTACTCATTTGTTGACGAGTAGGGATATTTGATGCTGTCAGTTGTTGTGTTAGTGACCTCTGGGTGTTTGAAACACGACGATGAGATCTCAACAAAGCCACTTGCTTAGGGGTTGCCAATGTGTGGCTGTGTTGCTCAATAAAGACACTCACTTTATATTTTGAACACGATGTGTCCTTTACTACTGCAAGTTTTGCTCTACAGTCCTCTCGCGTTTCCTCTCGAACCCTCTTCTTTTCACTACCATTTTTATTCCTTCTCTGACCTTCTTTGTAACACACATATTCCTTCCTAGTTATTTCATTCGCACGATTCTTCAAACTGGAACCGATTCGAACACCAAACCCAGCTTCCCTCGCATACTCATTATAAAATCTATACGCATCATCTAATGAATCAAACTCTTGCCCAACTACTGGTTGATGGCCGTGCATTACTTGAGGGGCATTATTCATATCTTGATTGGTTGAGCATGACTCAGCAGGTTGTTGTGGATCCCCCAATTCAAATGATATGTCCTCCATTTCACTGATTCATAAAAATAAAAAACAAATACGAATAAGTGCAAAGTTGGCATTATTTGTTATCATACAAATATGAAATGGTAACAAGACTTTTATTAAACAAAACATGCCAAGATAAAAAATGGTAGCCTCAGTGCAGGATTTGGTACTAGTTTGCATGGCATTACTTCACACCAAAAAACAAAATATCAAAATTTAGTAGTGAAGTCAATAATTTGGACAAGTTAGAGGTTAACACAAGATTTCCATTAATCCAAGAAGCAAATGGCACGCTCCAAGTGCCTTGGCATTTTACCACATCCCTATTTCAAATGAAAGTGCTTTGGTTGGTCAATTATATTAGAAGACAGAGAAATGGAATCTATAACTTGCTCTGTAAATCCAAATGCAAAGGCATTCAAAGCTAAAGTTTAGTGATGACAACCGCATAGGCCGATCTCGAAAATTTTCAAAAAATGCAGGGACTTAGAAGTTTTCAATAGAGGGATAGTCAAATGATAAAAATTTTTGTCAGACCAAGTTCGTGAAATGCAGAAAATCATTCAAAAACTCGGTGTAAATTATTAAAGGTGTAATTTAAAATACATTTCATGCTCGTCTAATTTTATTAGAATAAGTCATTTATTTGTGAAACTGAACAGAAATCATGAAACCCATGAACGAGTTCAGAATTCTCAAGCACATTGCCTAGGGCCCTAGGTACCCAAATTGCTCAACCTTCAAAAGGCACCTAGACATGCCTAGGAGTTAGTGTAGTTGATATTAAACTTTAAGAACATGATTATCTATTTTTCTGAATTTCAAAACAGATTTCAAGCTCAAACCCTTCCCTACCACACGTTACTAAGAATTCAGGTTTTTGTCTCTCTAAAAATTAATTGTTATATTAAAGTTTTATGTTTGGACTTTTCTATAAAAGAAAAGTTAAAAGATTCTAACAATTTTCACACATCCATCATATGTAATTAGGAATTTTTTTTTTTTTTTTTTTAAGAAATGGGGATTTTTGTTAATAGTTCAAAATTTGTCTAAATTGAGAAGCCTTGGCGTAAACACCATTCTTAAAGCCTTTTGGCACGGGAGAAACAAATTGAGCAGATATCACAATCTTTTACTTAGGTTTAAGGGCTAAAGGATTGGCTTTTTCACTACAAATCATGTTAAAAGAGGGCTACTCGAATGTCATCACTTGAATTACAGAAGGGTGCAGAAGACCCATGAAAGTACAAAGATAAGTACCAAAATCATCTAAAAATCAGAAGAAAAAAAAAGAAGAAATAATTCAAAGATCCACTGCTTTCTCAACTGAACATGATCCTCAAAATTATAAGGTCGCCCCAAAATAGAAACCAAACAAACATAATTTAATTTATCGGAAAAAAGAAGCAAAAAGAGGAATGAATGATTTAGTGCATCATATTATCAGCTGGCAACCAAGCGGAGCATAATCAGAGGGGAAAATTACACCATAAGTTCAAAAACTGAAATTTTTGCAACAAAACAATCCCATTTCAAATCAAATGATTTTTCTCATACAAAAATGGTTGTGCAGTACATACCCAACAACCGGCGACGATCTTCAAAAGGGCAATGGGTTTTCTTGGTTTCGCCGGCGAGAAGCGAGAGAGGGAGGCTATGATGGCCGACGAAGAGTGAGAGACGGTATTTCTTGATTCCTCCCGCTACCTCCGGTGAGCAGCGACGAAATGAGAGGGTGGGAGAGAGAAGAGGGCAAGATGCAGGGTTCCGCCGGAGACGATGGCTTCCTCCTGCTACCCTCCGGTGAGCAGCGACGAAGTGAGAGAGAGAGAGAGACGAGTGTTCTAGGGCTGAATGCTTCGAATGTTTGGGTGGGGGGAAAATTGGGTCATGAGCTGTTCATCCCGCTAGTTTTTTTGTTCCTTGCTTTTCATCCGAGCCATCCATCTAATCTAACGGTCATTAAGGGCTCATGCTGATATAAGCTAAATTATCATATGCTGATACGATCCTATTGCCTTCCAAGGCGCCCAAAAAAAAAAAAAAAAAAAAATGTTGTAAATAGATGCATGTACGCGTGGATGACCACCTCATTCCATAACCTCTTTTATTGGTATTCTACTCTTAATCATATAACCTACCTCTTGATAATGTAACTTATGGCTTTTGATTTTCCCACTCATTATGAATATTGACCTATAAATAGAGGTGTCTCTATCATGAAGAGATTAGAGAGAAAAGTAAAAGCTTGGAAAAAGTCACTGAGAAAAATATATTGTAACTTGTTAATATTCATAGTGAAGAGCTCGGATTGTTCGCTACCATGGACGTAGGTTAAAGGCCGAATCACGTAATTTCTTGTATCTCGTGACTGCATTCTTTTCTACATTTCTTTTATTTATAATACGTTATCAACACGATCAAGGTAGGTAATTGTTTTCATTTTCCGTTCACATCATTCATATTATATTTGTTTATTTATTTATCAAATTTAGAACCTAGAGTTTCAAATAATTAATCCGGACCCGAAGTTTCGAGAGTTATTCTAAAATCCATAGTCTTAAGATTTCTAAATTTTATAATATATATGAACTAGAAGATTCATATGATCTAAAATAAAACTCGAAATTTTAATTTTATATAGGGGTCCGAAGTTCTCTAGTTTTAATTTTGTGGAGTATATGTTTAGTTAGGGACCCAAAGTTCCCTATATCAGATATCACTATATTATAAATTCGGGTATGTAATATTGTTGTTTTTTTTTTCCTTATTTTTTTTTCTTTTTTTGATTCAAAATTGATAATACCCAATGCTCAAATTACTAATGTAAAAAAAAAACAAAAAACAAAAAACAAAAAACAAAAAAACAAAAAAAACAAAAAAAACAAAAAAAAAACAAAAAAACAAAACCGTAATGGCTATACAATCAAGATCAAGCCTGAAGTCTTGACAAGAAACTAGAGTTTTGATTTATGAGTTCTAGACCCGAAGTTCTAATGAATCTTTTGGTTACAAGAACATGCTGGGAGTTCCTGCAAAACATCAATTATTTCAGCCTTTAAAGTTTCATCTAATGCTTGACTAATAAAAGTCGGCTTTGGATTTTCAGGAATTCCGAGATTTACTTCTTACAATAAATCTTGAACCTCAGCCTGTACATCTTTAATTTTTCTGGAGCACATCTCAAATCCTCCATTTTAATTCATTTAGTTGTTACTTCATCTCCTTCCCATACGCCTTCAGACTCATTCAAAGCAACTTTTTCCTCAGCATATATTCAGATTTTTTCTAAAATGATCCGAATTGTTGTGTTGCTCTCATTTTCTTTGGTTGTACTATCCATCAACAACTATCATTTAAAAAACAAGAGATATTCGGCCTTACTGGAACTAAATCCATAGTCCGAACATCTTGGGCACAAATTTTTCGTGGTGTAGACCCAATTGCAGCCGTGATGACAGTAACTCTTCCACATTTATCAAAACCTGTGAATTTAACCGTGCCCACATCTTCATTATATAAGCAAGCATCAACTTCATTAGCAGGGACGTAGCTAGGAATTGAAGTTAGGGTAGGCGAAATTCTAAAAAATGAAATTTAAGGTTTCATCTTTTAAAAGTAACATGAAAAGTATCTATTAAAACTAATAAATTGAAGCACTGAAGGTGAAGCGGATTGTTTAAAAATTGAGGAAAAGTGAAACAGGGTATAGTTAATTCTTAATAGGAAAAGTGAAACAGGGCGTCAGGGTGTAGCTATTTCAAAATTGTAATATAATTATGTTAGTGCATCCCATGATCCAAATTGATTCATATAATATAAAATAAAATAAATAGCCTCCTCCCAATATCTTTAACAAAAATGCCTTTTTAAGACTATAAATTCAATCCAATCAAGTTCTACAGGGCCTGGGAATTTATTCCCAACCTCGAGGTCATAGCTCTCCTTCACTCTTCACTTTCTCACTCCTTTCTAACTCTTTTCACTAATTTTCTTCACCATTATTCTTCTAATATCCATATCTAAAACATATACAAGACTCAGTTCTTTATTTATTTTTTAATTAGAACATCGTACCATTTTCTATAACTTTTGTACACCCAAAATACCAAAAATCATAGAAAATGAAGGAGCTCATGAAAATTCACCAAATTTCACATGGAGGTTAAAAATCAAATATTTAATCATGAAAAAAAAAATTGTTTCAAGGATAAGATCTAAATGCACATAAATAATAAACTCAATCTCAGTCCGCCATTGATGAGCTGCTCAAAGCTTGAATAAGCTTCTATTATTCATGTTTTTTCCTCTTATTTTCTTTATAGAATTAATAAAACATTAACAAGGTAGGTGAATCCCACATTAAAGAGAAGCAAAAGTGCAAAACCCATAAAATAAAAGCATCATAAAATAAAAGCATCAATAATCTTGGGTAGCCATTGATGGTGGTCTCAAACATACATACATCCATACAGGAGTAACAGGATACCTATATATATATATATATATATATGAAACAATATGAGTATCAAGGATTCACAACGGAAGGAATACAACAAAATTTTTAAAGAAGATGAATCCTTACTCATAATCAAACAAAGAATCGAACTCAAACATTAGAACATGAATATATATCAAGAACATGAATTAAACAAATTTAAAACATACTTACTTGATGATTGCCTTTGATGTAACCTCGATCGAATCTCCAAGCTTCAAAGTATATGAAGCCTCCAAGGTATCCACACAAACATAAGACTCCACACTTCCTCGAACCTCCATAACCCTTTGAGGAGAGCCAAGCTTAGAAAGGGGAGAAAGGAAAACGGCTAGGGAGAAGGCTGAGCACACTAGGGTAGGCCCTTGCTTGTCTCTCTAGTGTTTTGCCTCCTTTTCTTTAGTGATGAATGACTTAGTGCTAGCTTTGATCCATCATTATGCTTTTATACATAATATTTCCTTTAATTATAAATTGATCACTCTCTTATTAACTATTAATAAATAGGGTCAAAGGTTATAATTAATTGGAATATTCACTTTTCTTTAAAATGTGAAACTCACTTATGTCCTTATGTGCGTGACCCTTTGGGTTCATCCCAACCTAGCAGTGGATAGGGACATCTCAATGTCTCCCAAAATAGAAACTTTCTATTTTAAGGTTCAATTGGAACAATTTTAATTTTGCCCTCATTGTTAACACTTTATCAATAGGCCTACACTAGTCATGAGTGACATCTAGCAATATATCATGACATACCCTAGGTATGGGTGAAAAGCAGGACTAAAATGAATCCTTCATGTTACTTAATCCTTCATCCCCTAATGTCACTGTTAAGATATTCAGGCATGGTTATTAAGTCAAACCATATCTTAACAACTTGTTATATGTTCTACAAAATATAATTCTCAATAAGATGAACCTGATGAAACTCTTTCACAGTTCACCTATCACCATGGCCATGGATTTCAAACTGAGAATTATCTTTGTGAACGAACCTTGACATTCTCTCTCATCAAAGATGAAAGTGATGATTCCTTTTTGCGGCACTCATTTATCTTCATACATAACCCTACTAGAGCCAATGAGTACCAATTACACCTTTATGGTTAAAGATATACAAGATACTATCAAACTCAAGTGACCTATGAATAAGATAACTATGGTGCCTCAGGTCTAAGGATTACCAAATTAATGGACGTAACATAAGAATATTCTTTTGACTTAAACTATATAAGAATATTCTTGCAGATCATGTTCAGTGTACATATTCTCTAATATGCACCCACAGATTAACTATAGTGTCACTATACCGATAGAAAAGACTACCTATCCTCCCATTGGAGCCAGTTTAAATATGTGCTACTCTTAATGGTTTATTAAATATCCACTTTAATAAACGTATGAGCAGGAACTTCTTTAGAATAAATGTGTATGAGGAATATGAGTCTACATATCTCAACAACTTGAGATACATATTTCTCTTATCATTTATTCATGGACCTTATCATATATATTTAAATACATACGACAAGTTGTACCTTCAAATTAATATAATATGAAATTGATATTGTGAACCATGCCATTCGACCGAGGGATCGAGAGGCTTTTATTCACTTAATAGTCATCGTGGATTGTGGATTATTCATTATCCGTCTCGATTTATCCTTCTCTATTATCTACATTTATCCTTCTCTATTATCCTTCTCTATTATCTACATTTATCCTTCTCTATTATCCACTCAAGATTGAGTTTTTGAAAAATGATAAGAGTTTATATAAAAAAAACTGGGAGTCGCCACCTTATTTTTAAGGAACAAGGAAACCACAAAAAGAGTTTTATTTTCAAAAAAACACTGACTCCATATTTTTAGGAAAAATGCAAGTCTTCGAACCAAAGTAGGATTCGGGGGCTAGGTTATGAAGTGAGAATGTTCCAAGGAACTCCTTGTAGGCACCCACCTCACCCTATTTAAAGGTCTCCTAATTACTATTGGCTTTATCAAAATCTCATAAAAAATAACCTATCATATCTAATAATAATAATAATAATAAAGAATAAAAAATCCTAAAGATCTTAGGAGACAAGAGTCATCCTAAGATTGGACTTGCGCCCTATTAACTGCCTACGTACTTTACCAATTTTCTGATAGAGATCAAAGTCCACGTAGTTCGATTACCTAGGATTCTCCTATTGTAATGAACTACACTATCATTAGCATTCTATCTTATCCAAGACTCTATCTTCGAGAGTTTTTATCAGTTTGAAATTCTTTTTCAGAAAATAATTCATCAATTAATAGATTCCCAATGAAGTTAGAATTCCTTTTAAATCACAATTCTTATCCAATCACAACTTTTTAAAAAATGAGAATTCTATCCCGAATTAAATCCTTTCAAAAGGTGGAATTTCATTCCAAGTCAATTTCAAGAGTTTCAATTTCATTGGGATTCATTTAATGATGGATTAATTTTAGTAAAACATTAGTTTTGAAAATACTCTCGAAAATAGGATCCTAAACTCACTAGAATCCTAATTTTAATGTAATTATTACAACAAAGGGGAATCCTAGGTGGAGCCAAGTGGCTCCCCTAACCTAGAGTCCCTAACTACATCCTAAATTAATCTAAACAACCTAAAATACTAAAACAATGCATGCTGAAATTTATGAAAAATGCGACTAAACAATTAATAAAAATGCATGAGAATGTCTTAGATGCAATCTATTTATTCTATGTGAACCTAGACATGTTTCTAGGTTGATTTGACCCTAAAAATGATTTTTAACTTACTTTAAGGATACTTTCAATCTATGGACAGCTTTGAATGTTCCTTTAAAAATAAATTAAAACTCATGAAAAGAATAAATAAAAAATGTGTAAATGATCTAGCATGCAACCTAATATGATATACTAAGACTACCATATGTAAAACTACGTAAAAAATGACTTGAGAATGGTATTTAAGTCACATTAAGTAGATATTCAAATCTGGACAAATTTGAATATTCACTTTGAGTGGCTTCAAGACTATTGTTAATTCACCAAAATATCAAACATAAATACTAACATGCATGCTAAAACAATGGACTAAAACCCTATATGCAAAACTACTCAAAACAACCAAATACCGTGCTTAAAACTATTCAATTTAACACAAGGGAAGAAGATTACCTTCGCATTCTCCCTCAAACACAAGTCATATAACACTCCAAGCAATAAACATGATCAAGAGGAATGATGAAATCAAACACAAAACTATCCTAACACATTACTCAAGACTCATACTCATTCTACCATACCAAAAGACTCAAATTTTACTTAAACATGCATTACTAACTTAAAACAGAAAAATAACACATATTAACTTAACTCCTATCATGCATATAAAGAACTCCTAACCATGAAGACTCATCCTAAGAACCTAATCCTAGCATATTATGAACATAAAAGAAGAATGAAAGAAAAGATGAAGAAGAAGAAGAATAGATATGCAAACTCTTATGTAACTCCTCAAAACAAGCACAAAGATTAATTGTACTAACCTTTTTTTCCTTCTTTCCTCTTGCTCCTAGCTTCTTCTTCAAACTCCAAGGACTTCAAGGATGCAACTAAAGTTGCTTAGGGGGTTGGTGTAATGCCTTGAGGCTTTACTCTACCAATTTGGCTCTTTAAATGCCTTAATGTGTGTTGTAAAACTGATTTCAGGGCTCTCTATTTATAAGGGAAGCTTGAAATTGATCAATGGTTGAGTTTTAATCTCTTAGGAATGATCCAAGGGTCATAAACCAGTCTTCCAAGGTCTCCAAACTCATCCCAGAGTACTCAAGGCCGAATTGGACACTTTGAAGCACCTGAAAGAGTCCCGGGCAGGTAAAACACTGAAAAATAGCATTTATTGGGTGAGGGCTTCGATGACCATCCACCCTAGGATGGCCAACCGTCCGGGAAGGGATGGTCATCGAGCCATATGCCCAATTTTGCCCCATTTTGGGCCTCTCTCGACTCGTCTCGGTTGTTTTCGATTTTTCAGGCCCGATTTAAGTCCAAATTTGACGATTCAAGCGCCAAAACAATCGTGATTCGATTCTTCATGTTTCTAAAAGAGTTTGAGGATGAAAAACCTTAACCAAAGTCAAGAGGTTTAGAAAAACCAAGTCGATTAACTGTTTTGGGCCTATCGGGCCCTTTTAGGGTTTTGAAATCCACTAATCGATTAGTCGTAAAAACCATTTCTACTTCTCGAAATATGTTTTGGAAACATTTTGGAAAATATTTTGAGTTTCATAAAGCTTTGATTTTGATAAAACAATCGAATCCCGACCATTCCCCGTTGAAACCCTAATTTAACCTTGAAAGGGCCTTTTGGACCTTATCTGCCAATCATGAGCCCAAAGGCTCAATGGACCTTACCATTGATCAACTTAGCTACCAAACACACCCTAATTATCCATACCAAAGTCTCGGGACAATCCGAAACGAACTCGAAGGCTTTTAAGCACTTTTGCGATTCAAAGGACAATATTGCCTCATAAGTCACAAAAGGCTTAATCACCTATCAAGTTTAACTCAGAATGCAGTGAAACTTGACAGGCACATCTATGGACTCCCTAAAAACCTAATGCAAAAAGAACAGACTCAATCTACCCTAAAAACCTACATGTGATAATGACCTCTATCTAACTGCTCATAAGGGTAAAACCGGTAACTTAGGGTTTCAACACCCTATTTCACCTTAAATCACAGGCAACCATCTATGGACCTACTCATGGTAAAAAATGGATGTCTACAGAAGCCCCTCGTTGATGTTCATGGCTTCGCTAGTGAATATCAACGAAACAAAATGACATCCCATTTTTTCTTCAACAAAAGATGGATAATCAAATCAACTACTCACAAATACTAACCAAATCATCACTCTTGGAAGTCCTACACACACTTCCAATGATCTTAGGGGACCGCAGTCTTTTTGGTAGTCCAACACACACTTCCAATCATCTTATCTTAACTGGAAATCTCACACATATTTCCAATAGCATATTTGGAAGTCCAACACACACTTCCGATGACCTTGAGGGACCGCAGTCCTTTTGAAGGTCCAACACACACTTTCAATTATCTTATTTTAAGTTGAAATCTCACACATATTTCCAATATCATCTTTGGAAGTCCAACACACACTTCTGATGACCTTGAGGTACCGCAGTCCTTTTGGAAGTCCAACACACACTTCCAATTATCTTATCTTAAGAGGAAATCTCACACATATTTCCAATATCATCTTTGGAAGTCCAACACACACTTCCGATGACCTTGAGGGACCGCAGTCCTTCTCCAACACATACTTCTAATTATCTTATCTTAAGAGGAAATCTCACACATATTTCCAATATCATATTTGGAAGTCCAACACACACTTTCGATGATATTGAGGGACTGCAGTCCTTTTGGAAGTCCAACACACACTTCCAATTTTCTTATTTTAAGAGGAAATCTCACACATATTTCCAATTTTGGAAGTCCTACACACACTTCCGGTTATCTTATCTTAAGAGGAAATCTCACACATATTTCCAATTTTAGAAGTCCTAGACACCCTTCCAGTTATCTTATCTTAAGAAGAAATTTCACACATATTTCCAATTTTGGAAGTCCTACACACACTTCCGGTTATCTTATCCTTAGAGTCTACGACTCTTCTTGGAAGTTACACACACACTTCCAAAAAACACAATCTTATCCTTAGAGTCTACGACTCTTTTGGAAGTCACACACACACTTCCAATCTAATTTGCCACTATTTCTTTTTGACAACTTGAATTATCATCGACACCTGCACTCCTCAAACATTATCAATATCACTTGACATTATTCTCGTACACATTTCATGCGTATTTCTTCACATCTCATGCAATCCACACAACCTTTATTGATTTGGGCTTCTCAAAGTGGGCCTTTCTCATTTACAAACCCTCCATGGGCTATCTTATCTCTTCAATCCCTTCATGGGCTTCTCATTTTCATTACTTCACTTGTATTTATAATCATTTCATGATTACAAACCTTACTCATATATCACTTGTATCATCCTTTTTTTCATATCTCATGATTTTCAACCAAAAACTTATCACTTCCATGTGAACTTTCCTATTCACAATCACTCAAATCTTATCTTTGTAAGCACAAACTCTTCCTCATTTCCCACCTTGCATCAAATCATTTTCTCATACCATTCTCTTGCAAACTATCATCAATATCAATCATGTGAATTTTATCCACTCTTTCTCATCAATTCGGATTGGCTTTCATATATTCAAACTATTTCCAATTACTTTCTAAGATACACTACATATCAAAAGTAGAATTCATCTCTATGATTCTTGCATTTGGGATTCACCCATTTTTTCAAATATCTACAACTTTCCATCATATCTTCAAATTCCTGACTAACAAGCGGTATCCACTCCTCTAAACACCTAACCAATACAAGGTTTTCTGGATGACGAAACTGACTCTAGAGTATTGTTAGAGCTTCAAGTTTATCTTTTCTATCTTTCCATTCACGACAAGAGGTAAACTCATACTCCTATCTTCTATCCCCAAATTCTATGGTATTCTAGCTCAAAATCTACCCTATGAGTTTTGGTTGATCATTCCTCTTCATGATGAATGTATTTGGAAGAACTTGGGTGCTCTATTTTCTTGCTTTACAAGCTTAAAATGATGCCCATCAAGTATTTGATAAAATTTCCCAAGAAAACAAAATTTTGGTTTTTCAAATCCAATTTTTCATGTCATGATTCAAATATGTTTCACATGTCATGACAAGTTTTCAAAACACATCTCAAATGTATGCACACCAAGTAGTCGACCAAATTCTATGGAAGGAAAAGCAAATTTTCATGTTATGATTCTATTGACTTTGATAATTTTCTAAAATGATTTCATCATATCACGACAAGTTTTCAAAACTTATTTCAAATGTGTGCATATCACATGTTTGATAAAAATCCCAAAAAAGTAACACTTAGTATTTTTTTTAAAAAAAACACTATTCTTTCTGGTGACATTTACATGCTACTAAAAAAGTTTTATTTCAAAAATCAATGTTAACTAAGTATACTTTCAAGGTTTTTGATAAAGCATTTTCAAAATTCATTTCATTGGGATTTTCTTTCCAACTACATTCCTTATGACAAAGGGATTCAAAATCATTAATAATGCTAAGTTATTATAAACTTTTAAGGCATTAAATTATATGACACATAAACTAATACATATAATAGTCTTCAACACCACTCTATGCTACACTTTCATTTTTCAACACAAGTGTCACACTTAGTATAGGTTTCAAACCCATCATTCTATGCACTAATTTCACATGTCAACAATTCTATTCTTAAAAGTTATTCTAACTTATCAATATTAATTCTTTTTCTAATCAACCAACTCTTATATTGTAAACTAACCTCAACACAAGGACACCCATGACAAGGAAACCTAGCATTGAACTTTCTAGTGTAGATACTGTAAAAGTACCTTGAGGAGAGATGAGCTCACATATATCATTCACTTTCATAAACAACCAAGAGGGCTTTCAAAAGCATTTTTGTAGAAAAACAGAAGTGTGAAGATTGTATTTAAGCATTTCGGCTTGAATCATTTGATCTCAAAGTGGGATGTAAAGTCAATATCAACTCCGATTCTGATGGCTACATCCTTTGGGGTTCATATCCTCATGTATCTTTTTCAAACGTAATGATGTGCATCCCTTCCTTGGGTTATACTTGCACTTCCATTTCGATGTCAACCCAAAATACATCTCGCATGCTACCTCAATAGTTGCAAAGGTTTATCGAATTCCGTTGTTTTCTTCATGATAGCTATCATTCTGGATGGTCAAGCAAACTGGCTTATGTATCTTCTTTTTCTTCGATCAAACGGATGGGATTGTCAAAACCAATGAATTTTCAATAATGGACAAGAGGGATTCCAAAAGACCACATGGTTGGAGAGCTCAAAATGGGCCTTGTTAGAGATTCTTAGCTAGGCTGATGTCAAATGATTTCACAAATTCTACCAAATATCACTAGATTTCGGGAAAGAACAAAACATTAGGGATATAAAAATCGCCACGAAGGTAAAACTTTTCAAACAAGTAATACCTAAAAGAAAGCTACATAAGAAGTTTTAAAAAGTGACAAACCTCCCAAAATAACAAGAAACAAAGAAGCAGCAGGATGTTAATGGCATGTCCATAAATTTCAAGATATTAATTACCTTTATGAAATAAATGTCTTCAATTTATTTAGTTTCAAACTAATTGCCCATGATAAATTAATTTTGAACTCAACACTTAATGTTTTCACAAGAATTGGACCGCACCCAATGTAACTTTATGAGCTACCTACGTATCTCCACTTTGATGTCTATTTCGAACGAACTATGACAAGTTGTTTGACGTTTGTGGAGAATCAGGTCCTCGTAGTTTATGACACTTTCTTTTCTCTTTTGCCTTCTCTAACTTTTGTCTATGCAGCTTTTTCAGGTTTTCCACTTAGCGAGCTTGATTTTTTTTTGAACGCCCTAACTTTTGCCTAGGCAGCCCTTTCAGGTTTTCTACCTAGCGGGCTTTTCATTTTTTTCTTTTTTCCTTTTTCTTTTTCTAAATTGGTGAGATGAACAAACTTAATCCCATTTTAAATTTAAAGACAAATAGCTCCGCTTGATAGCGCTCAGTTAACGGTGCACAGACTTCACATCTTAATTCGAATTCTCTTCTTGGGACTAAATCTTCTTCTTTTTCTAAGCCCCGGTGTACAATATTTTTTCTTGAGTGGCTTCGAATGCCAATCATTTTTTTTTTGGAAGCTCCATTCTTTGGGAGGAGCCCTAACATTGAATCTTCATCGCATAATCTAATCTTTTCTATTAAAATTTTTCCAAATCCTCGTGATCTTTCCCGAGTATGAGTATACTATGGGTTGATTCAATTTGGGAAGAATCAGCCCCAAGTTACTAATATATCCTATTTCATCTCTTCAGTTTCATCTTTCTTGAATTCTTCTTGGTCCATCTTTGGAATTAATGAGGGTGAGGTCACACCATATCGATGCCATGACAGGGCATATCGTTTCTAAACTTAAAAGTTTCACGAGTTTGCTTTAAGCATGATTTCCAATTGATTTCTTTTTCGTGAGAAAATTGTTGGCCCAATCTTAATTATCTTAGACAAGTTATTTGTCCCTAAACAATTTATTCCAATTAATTCATGTTGGTTGATTGTCCCATATTCCTTTGCTCAACGAGCTCCATAGAGACATTTTTTTCTTAAGATTTATATCCATGCCATAAACATCCATAGAGGAAGACAATGCAAAGAAGATGCAGAAGAGAATCATTTATTTTATTTTATTTTTTGAACTCGAAGGGAAATGACAAAACAATATAATCCTAAACAAGGGATCGCCCTAGTCCCATAAGCGGGCTAGGGAAACACTTATTATTGAAAATGAAAATTGAAATCCTACACTACTCAAAAGAAGCACAAACAAAATCTTATAAACTACTACTCGGCAGAAATAGCTTTTCATCTTTCATAGGCCCTCACTAAGGTTCTCCGTCAAGGGATCCATTGGAAAGGGGTGTGGTGGTGAGCTCAAGCTAATGATTGGAGAAATTGGGCAAAGAGACGACTCCGTGGTCAATCAGATCTTGAATTTTATGGCGAAGGCGGAAGCACTTGTTGGTCGAATGGCTTGGGTATTGATGAAAATTGCAGTATTCATCTTCATTGAAAGACTTGGGTATGGGCTTAAGAAGAGGCCTTGGCTCGAGGGGTTACAAAAGGTTTTGATCTTTCAATATCTCGAGGATTTGATCCAACGACATGTGGAAATCAGCAAACTGGCGGGGTGGATTTTTTCTATTGGAAGGCAATGTGGGTGGGATAATGGTATTGACTTCATCACTTGACTCTTCTTCGAAAATGGTTCGTTGTCTTTTGAGAGATGGTTCGACTTCGATGGCTCCTTTAGCAAGGGCGTCTTCGACTTGGATTCCAGCCTCGGCAAGAGCTTTGAAATTGGAAAAATACTATGCAAAGAGATACTTGCGATAGACGGGTAACAAACTCTTGAGTACAATTTGGATTTATTCTTTATCTGTTGGTCGGTTGATCATCTGAGAGGCCTTAGTCCTCTACCTCATAATAAAAGCTGAGAAGGTCTCATAGGGTTCTTGCTTGGTTGTTTCCAAATCACGATGAGTGCCATCAATTTCAGTATTGTACTGGTAGTGGCTAATAAACTCAATGCAAACGTCCTACCACATCTTTATCTTAGACTCATCCAAATGTAAGAACTATTTCAAAGCAGATCCAACAAGCGACTCATGAAACATTTGGGCTAGTAACTCATCATCAGCCCCACGGGGATGCATGGCTCTCACATACATCTTCAAATGAATCTTAGGACAACCCATCCCATCAAAATTTTCCAATTCCGGCATCCTGAAGTATCTGGGTAAGCGGGCTTTCGGGAACAAGGAAAGCGAGGTCATGTCCGTCAAGTCATCAGACCTTCGAAATATTTTAAGGGCTTTTTCCAGGGCTTCAATCCTACTATTAAGGAGAATATGCTCTTCAATGAGATATGAAAGATTTTTAGGTTGATGATTTTTATCCAGGTCCATGGGTTTGACGGATTCAACGATGGGCTTAGGCTTATGGGATGATTCTCCTATTTCAGCCCATTCTTTTTAGATAGATCTTGAGTTGCTTTTAGGGCTAGGAAATCGTCGGCCATTTGAGCTATGGTTTACATTCATTCCTTGGAGGACATGATTATGACAGCACCAGTAGGGGAAACCTCTTCGTTGTTAGCCATATCGGAATCAATAGATGAATCAACACTTAACCCAAGCCCACTAGAGTCAACGATCCAAGCAAGAATGCTCTAAAAAGAAAAGAAAATTTTGAAATCAATTTAAAGCCCCATGATTGCTTTTTGAAAAAGAATGATATTTTACAAAACTTACAAAGCCCCTACTTTATAGGACATTCCTTTGAAAAAGATGAAGGTTCACACCAAAAGCACGTGAGGTAGACTAGGGAATCTTAGGGAAAGAAGCCCCTAGTAAAGACACTCAGAATGAACAGACATGGGCTTAAAGCCCGCACAATTCTCACTTTCTACCTCCAAGGCCAAAAGGCATATGAGGATCACTTGGTAGCATAGCACTACAATGGGCCACGGCTCATAGGCAATGGGGCAAGCTCCGATTGGCACTCTAATATCATTTGAGACTTTCCTAAAGGTAACAAAAGAGGAATAGACCTAATTGCCATACAATCTATGGGTTCTACACTTATCTTGTTCAAACATGTACGGGCAATTGAGGAAAATTCGGCGGTATAACCCTACCATCGGGGTAAGTAGAGAGCTGATGGGTATAAGGACTATACTTCTAATGGGTATCCCAAACAAAGATGAATAATGGTCAAGGACCACTAAACTTTCGAGATCATGGGCCTAAAGCCCGCACAAAGCTCACTCTCTAAGTATAAGGCCCACAAACAGGCATGACAACTCGGTAGCAAAACACCACAATGGGCCCGGGCCCAGGAACAAAGAAGGGATAAGGACTATACCTTTGGCAACTACCCTAACCTTTAGGACACTTTCCTTATGGGTTAAGAGTATTCATCGAAGGTGTAGACCTAAGGATCCTACTCTAGACCATGGGCCTAAGCCCACGCGAATCTCACTTTCAATCCACAAGGCCCATAAATGGACAAATGGTCTGAAGGCCTACATGGCAATCTCATCTTCTAAGGCCCACTAATGGACAAAATGATTTTGATAGCATAATGCTACCATGGGCCTGAGGTCCACCAGAAGATCTCCAAATCTATCCTAAAGGCATGGGCCTAAAACCTGTATGCGAAGCTCAACTCTATCTCTAGAATCTAAGACCAAACGAGTAGCATAACGCCTCTATGAGCCTAGGGCCCAACAACATGTAGAATGCTATATCTCCTACCAAACGCCTTAACTCTTGGGACACTTTCCTTACAAGTTTGGGGTATTCGATGAGAGACATAGGCCCACAGGCCTAAGGTCTAAAGGTTCTGCACACATCATGATCAAAAGGTCATGCAAAATCGGAGGGTCAAGCTGGCGGCACAATAGTACAAAATGTGTGATAAAAAGGACAATAGACTACATGCTCATAAGAGCATGGGCCCAAGGCCAACACCTTGATCTCACCTCGAATGCTCTCACATTTTACAGTATGAAGATGGGCCTAAAGCCCAAATCTCAAACTCACCGCAGACTTATACTTTTTATCCAAAAGATATGGGCCTAAAGCTCACATCTCACACTTATTCTAAGGCCTAAAGACGGACATTGCTATTCGGGCAGCATAACACTACCACGGGCCTAAACCCACAAACAAGTATGGTACTAAGCCTTCATCAAGTGCCTTAATTCTCCGAGAGCAACTCCCTTAAGAGTTTAGGGCATTTTATAAAGGGCATAGTCCTACAACCTAAGTCCTAGCGGTTCTACACACTTCACAATCAAGGCTCAAACAAAACCAAGGGGTAAATCTGGCAGCATAACATTACAATAGTGTGTGAACAGGCGATGTAGGGTATGTGTCCTAGAGAGACAGTCTATATGGACTAATGCGAAGGGTAGGCTGAGTGTCCTTTAATCTCTCGGTCCAATCGATATACCTAACCACATGTGACATCAGGAATACCGCCTGGGTCCAACAGTACATGATTGGTCCGTTTGATATACCCGAGGGTACTTGGCGAGAAGAGTGATGGCTTTCGCATACATGGAACCCACGACTCGAAGAGACTGGGCCAAGGCTAGGCTCATCGTTGGCTTAGCATACAACGATCCTGATCATGCAGAGACAATGCATACACAATGCAGAAATCAAAGTCAAACATTCATGCAAATGCCAGTGGTTGATTTTATTAATTAAGAAATTAAAAAGCCTGTAGACATCCATTTTTGACCATGAGTATGGTCATGAATGGTTGATTGAACCTCAATCATACCTACAACTATGGTATTCTTGTGTTCTCTTATATAAATAATTATATAATAAGAGTCGTTTTACATAAAGATCTGTACAATTGGGTTAATTTCTCTGTTTTAAGAAATCTGTGCAGATTATACGTTTTGACAGCATCGCCTATAAAGCCGTGATGATCGTCGTGCATTAAAAGAGCATTCGGTAAAGATCAGCTAAAGTCCTTGATGTGCGAAGAAGACTGCAAAAGAAGTCTGCATGAAAAAGTCAAATCTCCATCTAGCTATCGATAGCCAGGAGTGCGCTATCGATAGCGCCTCTATCGATAGCGCTCCTTCGCTATCGATAAAAGTATGGCGGCTGCGAGCTTTTTAGATATTTTAGATATTTTCGAGGGCAATTTTGTCATTTTCATTTTCCTTCTATAAATAGAAGTGTATATGCGACTTAACGAGGGTTCATGACTTTTGCTCTGAATCATTACTCTGCTATTTTAAATAGACTTCAAGTTACAGTTTAATTTCGCATTTTATTCGGCAGTTTACTTTTTCAGCAATTTCCGATTTCTGCAATTTTTCTTTCAATGCCTGGCTCAATTCTCACTTGAGGATTGTTCTTTAATATTCAGTCTTTACTTTCAGTACTTTACTTTTCTGCTATTTTCCCTTTTTATGCATGGCTCAATTCTCACTTGAGAATTGTTCTTTACTTTTTATGTCATTTTCTTTATTTACTTAAGCCCTTTTCTTTATTTATTTCAGCTCTTTTCTTTATTTACTTCAGTCACTTTTCTTTATTTATTTTCGCCATTTTCTTTATTTATTTATGCCATTTTCCTTATTTCTTCAGTCATTTAATTACTGCTTTTATTTTACTTTTCCATCCCGTGAACCCTTAGAGCTTGTCATGGATAAAGGATATTCTCCTCCATTGATGTGTAGCTAATACTCCAAGCTTGGGTGAGGATGAAGTTGGATTCATTATACAATCCTATTTTATAAACATCCCTCTATTTGTATTATGTGATTGCATAGTTGTGAAGGTTTTACCGCACACTATCGCTAAATATAATATCATATAATTGTACATCTGTGATTGCAATTATATAATTATGCAATGGTTCTTATTGGTATGAATACAAACCAGCATGCTTTATTCCTCATTTAAGATGGATAGCGATATTCCATTCTTTTCAAGGATAAACCTGCCGGTCCTGTATTCATAATCTTTTTGGGACTTCCTTCTTGTAGTTGGAAGAACCACCATACATAATTACTATATTGAGGATTTTATAAGATAAATTGTATAATTGATATTCAATGGGCTTCTCACCCAAGTTCCGCTCATTCCACCAACTTAATTGCGTTTTTAACTAAGCTGTATTAAATTACTGCGTTTTCGCTTCGACCCAATCGGAGCATTTTCCACCAACCAATTAAATTGACAATATTCTTTTCACTTGAATTAATTCTAAAAAGTCTTTTATTATAAACCTGCATTTCCCAGTGGTTCGACACCCGTGCTCACTAGTCACAATCGAATTGAGATTATCAGTCACGCGGTTTTATAAATTAATTAATCTTGATCACTGACAAGGAATAATCTCCCTTGTCTCTGAAGTGATCAAATTTTGGCGCCGTTGCCGGGGAATCACGGTTTATTTAAAAAGAATATTGGGATTTAATTTAAGTCGTAAATATTAATACTGTTCATATTACTATATATATATTCTTTTATACTGTTAATAGCTATATATAATAATTATTATTTATTATTTTCACTACAGGTGGCTGAAATCAGGAATTGGGAGCTTCACTCCCGCGCGCTTAAAATAACAAATTAAAAGCTAAAGATTAACTGCTCACTATTTGTTTATTGAATTCCGTGATTATCTGTGGAGACCTATTTTATGTGGGGTAGAAGGTCGTTGTCATTAAACGTAATTCCTTTAGACTCTGAATTAGAAAGAACTCTGAGAGCTGTTAAAGCTTCTCAAAGTCAGTCCTGTGAGTCAGTACCTTTGCATCAATTAGAAATGGCTGAATCATCTGCACACACTGTCATGTTACCTGCAGATAATATTCAAGCGCCTCAAGGTCTTAAAACTCTTAGGGATCACTTTATGCCCAATAGTTTTAATCCACCCTCCTGTATCCAAATCCCGCACATTGAGAATCTCATCTATGAGATTAAGCATGCTACCATTCAGATGCTTCCTACGTTTTATGGGTTAGATAGAGAAAACCCATATGACCATTTGCAGGAATTTTTAGGGATATGTTCTACTATTCGAATTCAGGGTTTCCATCCAGAATCCCTGAAATTGTTTCTATTCCCGTTTTCCTTAAAAGATAAGGCCAAACACTGGCTTTGTACTCTCCAAACTCCTGTCCCTATCACTACTTGGGAACAGCTCCAAAAGTTATTCCTGTCTAGATTTTACTCTGTCGGTAAAACTCACCAAATGCGACGAGGTATAACAAACTTCGTCCAACATGAACAGGAATCCTTTCATGAAGCCTGGGAAAGAATGAAAGAGCTTCTTAGATTATGCCCCCATCATGATGTACCTAAGTGGCAAATCATAGAATCTTTTGTTAGAGGTTTAACTGAGGGTGACACGCAGACTGTGAAATCTGCATGTGGGGGAGCTATTTTAAGTAAAGGTGAGGATGAGATGTGGGCTTTATTTGAAGCGTTGAGTGAGGATTCTTTCCACATGGCCTCAATGTCTTTAGGTAACCGTGACGATGCGTTAGTGAAGAAAACGCCTCCCAAAAAGGGCGGTATTTATGATGTGGACACCCAAGTTTTGGCAAATAAACAAGTTGAGGCTCTGTCTCAAAAGCTTGACCAGTTAATAGCGGCACAAGGGCAATCTTCAAAAGCCCATGTGAAACCTGTCAACTTGGTGTGCAATATTTGCACTGACCCAGCTCATGAGACCCCATATTGTCCTATGGCAGGCCAGTACCCTGAGTTTGTCCAAGAGCAGGTTAATGCTGCTCAAGGATATGCACCACCTAGGAATGACCCATATTCCAATACTTACAATCCTGGGTGGAAGACTCACCCCAATTTCCAGTGGTCTAGTCAGCCTAGAGGATCCAATCTTAGTCAGCCTGCCAGACCCACATATAGCAGTAACCCTGCTGTCAGTCAACCCTATAGACCACCACTGATGCAACCTCAGTACCCCAATTATGGTGCTCCTCAAGCACCTGCACCACAGTATCAGAGTCAAGCTGTGACTCAACCACCACCACAACCTCATAGAACGCCTGGTTTTGAGGAACAAGTCCTAGCTACCCTGAAAAGTCTAGAGGCTTCAGCACAACTTACTCATTCCCATTCCCAATCTATTTCCAAGTTAGAAACCCAAATGGGTCAACTAGCGGCTTCATTTAGTCGCAGAGAGGAAGGGAAATTCCCGAGTCAGGCTGTTGCCAATCCCAAGGGAGCTTTTGTAGCTGAGAGTTCTACTTCTCAGAACCCACAATGTAATGAGGAAGTTAAGGCTGTTACAGTCTTGCGTAGTGGGAAAGTGGTAGATAATAGAGTTGGGGAGAAAGAGAGGGAGAAAGAGAGGGAGAAAGAGAGAGAAAAAGAGAAAGAACCTGCAATAGAGAAAGAGTCAGAAGCTTCGAGGGATAACTTTCCCGTAGCTTTAGACGATCCATTGGCATTTTATGTGCCAAAAGCCCCATTCCCATCCTCGCTGATTGCGCCTGAGAGGAGAGCGAAGAAAGGGGCTAGCATGTCGGATATGTTAGAGGTGTTCAAAAGTGTCCATATTAATTTACCTCTACTAGATGCCATTAAACAGATTCCTTCATATGCCAAATTTTTGAAGGAAATGTGTACACAGCAACGCAAGGAGCGCGTGCATTTGTCTAAAACCATAGCTCCTGTTGACATAGCAAGTGCTGTGTGTCAATTCCAAGCTCCAATTAAAAGAAAAGATCCTGGAACGCCAACTATACCTTACTTCTTAGGAAGTCATTTCATTGATAGAGCGTTAGTCGATTTTGGCGCAAGTGTGAATATTCTTCCATATTCAATTTACGCCAAAATGGAGCTTGGAACACTCCAAACCACACCTACTATTCTTCAATTTGCAGATAGGTCCACTAATTCTTCAATTTGCAGATAGGTCCACTAAGGTACCTAGAGGGATACTGCAGGATGTTTTGGTAAAGATAGATTCGTTTGTCTTTCCTGCAGATTTTATCGTCCTAGATATGGAGCCTGTTGATATTACTAGGCCTCAAATCCCGGTTATAATAGGACGACCTCTTCTGGCAACTGCTAATGCAGTCCTTCATTGTAGGACTGGCATAATGAAGGTGTCTTTTGGTAACATGAAAACCAGGCTGCAGGTTTATAGTGCAGCTAATCAACCTCATAACTTTGAGGATTGTTCTTTTGTAGACATTATAGATAAAGTGATAGAGGAAGCTACACCTTATCTTCTGTCCAAGGACCCGTTAGAAACATGTCTTAATTATTTTGGGTTTGAGGACCATGACCTGGAGCACTCATTCATGGAGGTGAATCTTGTCTTAGATTCTACCTCCTCTGTAGAAAAATTGCCATGGAGACCTAGGGTTGAGCCACTTCCGTCTATTGCCAGTGTCCCTTCCCCTACGTCTTTTGAGTCTCCGCCGCAACTTGAGTTAAAGCCTCTGCCGGCTAATCTCAAGTATGCATTTTTGGGTAATAATGACACCTTGCCTGTTATAATTTCATCTTCATTAAATTTAGAACAGGAAGGTAAGTTGTTATCTGTTTTGAAAGAGCACAGAATAGCCATAGGATGGTCGGTCGCTGATTTAAAGGGTATAGACCCATCAATCTGCCAGCACCGTATTCACCTAGAGGAAGGTGCGAATCCTTCTAGAGATGCCCAACGTAAATTGAACCCCAATATGAAGGAGGTAGTTAAAAAGGAAGTTTTGAAACTACTGGATGCGGGTATCATCTACCCAATTTCAGATAGTGAGTGGGTTTCCCCTACTCAATTGGTTCCTAAGAAGTCTGGAATTACAGTGATAGCAAACGAAGAGGGTATTCTAGTCCCTACAAGAGCTACCACTGGTTGGAGAGTCTGTATAGACTATAGGAAGTTAAATTCCAAGACTAGGAAAGACCACTTCCCTCTGCCTTATATTGACCAAATTATAGAGAGATTATCTGGGCAGAGTTTCTATTGCTTCATAGATGGCTATTCAGGGTATAACTAAATAGCGGTTTACCCCGAGGATCAGGAGAAAACAACATTTACCTGTCCATTCGGGACATTTGCATTTAGGCGTATGTCTTTTGGCCTGTGCAATGCCCCGAGCACGTTCCAAAGATGTATGACTTCTATCTTTTCTGATATGATAGCAGAATATTTGGAAGTGTTTATGGATGACTTTTCTGTTTTCGGTCCTTCTTTTGATGAATGTCTCTCTAATCTCTCGAAAGTGCTTAAGAGATGTTGTGAGACAAACCTTGTTCTTAGTTGGGAGAAGAGCCATTTCATGGTTCGTGAGGGCATTGTGCTTGGGCATATCGTATCTAGTAGGGGGATAGAGGTCGACAAAGCTAAGGTTGACTTAATTGCGAAATTACCTCCTCCTACTACTGTTAGGCAAATCCGGTCCTTCCTTGGACATGCAGGATTTTACAGGCGTTTCATTAAAGACTTTAGTAAAATAGCAAAACCAATGTGTAATCTGCTTGCTAAAGATGTAGAGTTTGACTTTGATAAAGCCTGTCTAGAGTCTTTCAATAAGTTGCGTTTAATGCTGATCTCGGCACCTATCATGCGAGCTCCCGATTGGTCACTTCCTTTCGAGTTAATGTGTGATGCCTCCGATTATGCTGTGGGGGCAGTGTTGGGTCAGAGGGTAGATAAGGCCCCTTATGTTATATACTACGCAAGCAAAACTTTGAATGAAGCTCAGTTAAATTACACTACGACTGAGAAAGAAATGCTTGCAGTAGTTTTTGCGCTTGATAAATTCAGATCCTATCTTTGGGGATCGAAGACCATTGTGTACTCAGATCGTGCCGCCTTGCGGTACCTGCTCTCTAAAAAAGAGACGAAGCCTAAGCTGATTAGGTGGATTCTCTTATTACAAGAATTTGACTTTGAGATTAGGGATGGTCTGAGAATGTCGTTGCTGACCACCTCTCTATAGTAGTAGAAGAAGAGAGTGACCCCACGCCTATTAGGGATTCTTTTCCTGATGAGCAGCTTTTTGCCGTCACTCATTCTACCTTACCCTGGTATGTTCATATAGTGAATTATCATGCCACAGGCCTTGTACCATCTCTTTGGTCGAAACAGGAAAATGATCGGTTCTTTTCGCAAATAAAATTTTATTATTGGGAAGATCCTCTCCTGTTTAAGTACTGTGCTGACCAGGTTATACGTAGGTGTATTTCAGAGGGTGAAATGCAAGACGTTTTGAAGTTCTGCCACACTCTAGCATGTGGAGGACACTTTAGCGGGAAAAAGACTGCCGCTAAAGTCTTGTAGTGTGGGTTCTACTGGCCCACACTATTCAAAGATGCATTGGACTTCTGTAAGTCCTGCCAAAATTGCCAAAGAATGGGTTCTATGTCTAGAAGGGATATGATGCCTCTTAACCCTATCTTGATCGTCGAAATTTTCGATGTTTGGGGCATTGACTTCATGGGACCTTTTCTTATTTCGCATGGGTTTGAATACATCCTAGTGGCTGTAGATTACGTGTCTAAATGGGTTGAAGCCGTAGCCACTAGGACCAATGACCACAAGGTGGTGTTGAATTTCCTCCAAGAGAACATTTTCTCTAGGTTTGGGTTTCCAAGGGCCATCATCAGTGATGGAGGGTCACATTTTAATAATCGACCCTTTGCAACACTCGTAGCTAAATATTCTATCACTCACAAGGTTGCAACCCCATATCATCCTCAGACTAGCGGGCAAGTGGAGGTTTCAAATAGGGAAATTAAGCATATCCTAGAAAAAACTGTCAGGCCTGATCGAAAGGATTGGTCATTGCGCTTAACTGACGCATTGTGGGCCTATAGGACTGCATTTAAAACCCCTATTGGTATGTCTCCGTACCGTTTAGTCTATGGCAAACCGTGTCACCTCCCAGTCGAGTTAGAACACAAAGCACTTTGGGCCATTAGGAAATTTAACTTTGAAATGAAAGAAGCGGGTTATCACAGCAAGCTTCAGTTAAATGAGCTCGAAGAGATTAGGAATGAGGCGTACGAGAATTCCAAAATTGCTAAAGCCAAAATGAAAGAGTTTCATGACAGACACATCAATAGGAAATCTTTTGAACCAAATCAGAAGGTGTGGCTGTTTAACTCTAAATTAAGGCTATTTCCTGGTAAGCTTCGAGCTCGCTGGGATGGACCTTTTGTGGTAACTAGGGTTACTCCTCACGGTGCTGTTGAAATTCAAAATCCTCGTACTGGTTTGTCCTTCTTTGTGAATGGACAAAGGCTTAAGCCTTTTATTGAGGGTATAACCAATAGTGAGGGCATTAGGGATGGTTTGGTAATTGAGTCTGTCAGT
>JAESVK010000977.1:8310-29526 GCA_017140935.1 Hamamelis virginiana
TTTTTTTTTTTTTTTTTTTTTTTTGGGGGGGCGAGAGAGAGAGAGAGAGAGAGAGATCTTAGGAAAATAAAGCGCACTGCTGTCTTTTTTCTTGTTTATTTCGTTATTACTTTCAGTTGGGTGGAAGGTCAACTCCGGTGTAGGGGCTTAATTGAAATAATATTGAATTTGCTTCTTTTTTTCTTTTCTTTTTCTTTTTTTTGGGGGGGGGGGGGTGTTGGGGGTTGTTCAACAGTAGGAACTGAACTTTGAAACCTCCCCCCCCACCAAAAAAAAAACGAAGGAACCATAAACCCCATTATCCTCCCTCCATGTCACTCTTGGGCTATACTCTCCCGGCAGGCTTAGGCATCCTAGTCACCTTGCCACTGCACATGGCTCTCCTCCTAGTCTATGGCTCTACTTATTACCAGTAGGAATCTCTCACATTTATTGGCATGTTTTGTTCAAAATTTTGCGTTCTCCCCCTCAACTGGACTTCCCTTGTATCAACGGAAACATTTCTTGGCAGAAACACATCCCATAAATACAGTTACAAGTTTTGTTTTCTCCATGCTCAACACTTGCATTCATGCCTAGTCAGCATCTCTCCAAGCTGGCTTAAATATGAAATAAACTTCCAACCAAATAAAAGAGCATCAAAATTGTGATGCAAAATTCACAATTCACAAGTACTTCAGAGAAACGAAACCTAAATTCTTCCATGAAATTGCAGTGGATTAAATGAAGTATGCTTGTGCACTATTTGTTTTTCATATGGAACAGATAATTTGCTTAGGTTTGTTCCTCTTTATCAGGGAATTCATCTTTTTAGTATTTCATTGTGCGTATTTTGTTGACAGCAAAGGATTGATCCATGAAGCTGCATCTCATTTTCAATTATATTTATTGCTAAAAACAATTACAAATTAGGGTTTAATCCTTACAAGGATGTGAGTTTTGAAGGTGGAGAGATTCTTGATGTTGAGATAAAGAAGCTACAAGACTTTTAGAATTGTTTGCATGGACTAAGGAGCCTCCATTTATTGGAATCCTGATTGATCATATAAGTGATGTTCCATTTATGCATAAATTCAACAGTGAATGTAAAAACTTAATGAATGATTAAATATGCTGATGTAGTCTAAATGTCTTGTATGCTAAA
This sequence comes from Hamamelis virginiana, assembly GCA_017140935.1. Classification (NCBI taxonomy): domain Eukaryota; kingdom Viridiplantae; phylum Streptophyta; class Magnoliopsida; order Saxifragales; family Hamamelidaceae; genus Hamamelis; species Hamamelis virginiana. Next base: position 9,455 of record JAESVK010000977.1, read on the forward strand.
AGTTAACAGACTTTCCTTAACAAATAATTGTTTTCAGATCCTTAAAAAGGATATTTAATTACTGAAAATTGGGGAACCATTTTGTTTTAAAAGGATGTTTGAAAGATTGACTGGTACATATCCTGTTATGTCTCAAGGACCATATGAGGGAATTTATAGGGGATTTGTCACTATTTATTTAATTGGCATGTATTTGTAGTTAAAATTCATGACAACTTGATAAATATTTAACTATACTTGTATGTTTTCAAAAAACAGGAATAAATTATGGTGTAGTCCAGTTGTTGTTTTACTCCCTGTTGACTGTTCTCTGCTGTTTGTTTTCTTTTCATTGAATATCATGTTGGTAGTTTCTGGCCTTGATTGTGAGTGAGATGCTTGGTGATTCTGGTGACTCATAGTACATCCTTGTGCATATATGAATTCTTTTTAGCGCATGAAATTTTCATGAAATAGCGTGGATATAATGGAAATTGCTAAAGAATGAATATTGCATCGTTGCCAGAGATTTGGGATGCTCTTCGAGCAGCAGCTGAAGCTGATTTGACTCTTGCACAGGCGATTGTGGATAGTGCTGGTGTGATTGTGCAAAGCGCTGACTTGACAACCTGCTATGATGAGAGAGGTAGCTAATTTATTTTGCACCCTCTCTCTCTCTCTCTCTCTCTCTCTCTATATATATATATATATATATATATCCCAAGAATTCACTCCAGCTTACAGAACTTCTATTGCAGGTGCAAAGTATGAACTGCCCAAGTATGTTTTGAGTGAGCCAACCAACTTGATTCGAGACAGTTGAGAATGGAGAAAAGACAATACAGTTCTCAACTATGACTGTAAATAATGTTTATTAATCTCGTTAATATTTTGTTTCTGAAACAACCCAGTGAGAGTCTGTTTGATACTCATCCTTTGTATGCATTACCAAAAGCTTAAATCGCTGCATTTTAACTGAAAGGAAAATGCTATATCACCCAAAAAATTTGTCCCAAAAGTGTATCCCAAATGATGTGGCGGGATGATCTAACCTTCATTTTTTTAGCAATTTCTCTTTCTATAATAAATGAAGGGTTATGATTCATTTGGAATGCTTTTTGGGAATAATTTTTTGGGATATATAACAATGCTGTAACTAAAAGTACGAGGAGGCCGCCACTTGTATTTTGTGGAACTTTTTCTTTAAAGTGTTGTGGAAGATGTAGCATTGCATTTCTTGTTAGTGACAGATTCAAATTGTTTCAAACTTGCCACTCTACTGAAATTTCCTTTCATTGAGCTTGGATGATTACGGGGGTTATTTATGATTTGTGTGCATCTACCAAATTCTTAAAAATGCAGGGATAAATAAATGACTGCTCACTGCTCTTACTCCTCTTAGGCTATATAAAGTAATAAAAATATTACTGTAAATATTAAAAATAATTGGTCAAGGCCTGAGATCAAAAGCCCAAGCCCCCAGCTCATAGCAACTTCATCTTGCTTTTCTAATCCCACGATTCCAACCCAAAGCCCAACGTCAGCCCATGCTTATATTCACACATAAATGGTATTAATGTATCACTTAAATCAACTAGCAATGCTATTTCACCTACTTTTATCCATCCATCTTAGTCAGTATTTGATGCGTGGTTCATATTATAAATGCAATATTTTTGAAAATTGAATTAAGTTAGGTTCATCTTCTTACTAGTATTTATAGTTTTTACATAAATTAGCTTACATTAATTGGTTTGAAAAAAAAAAAAAAAAAAAATTGTGTATATAATTTTAATTTTATATACAAAGTTGAATAAAATTTGATCAGATTTATCTTTCAAGTTTTCATGTTTGCCAAACAACCGGCGCAGCTGTGTTAATTAAATTGGGTTCGAATTTAAGGAGTAGGACTAGCAGTCTAGCACTAAACGCACCACCCCGCTGTCCCTGGTTTTGCATTTACTATAGAAAAGTATTGGGAGGGCGCCGCAAACGTGCATATGAGTAAACTAATCACTAGCTTTACAACGAACGCTGGTAACATGAATTCTAAAGATTAGAGATAGCATTCCCAAAAAAAGAATGGAGAGGTTGGAACACAGAAAACTAAATTATTGTCCCTTCGGAACTAGACATGAAGAAGCTTTTACTATGAATGAAAATGATGCCTTCCACCATCAATATAAAGCTTTAAAAAAAAAAACATGGAATCTATAACAAGGTCAGCAACTTATTCTCTCTCTCTCTCTCTCTCTCTCTCTCTCTCTCTCTCCCTCTCCCTCTCTCTCTCTCTCTCTATATATATATATATCCTGTTTTTCTCACACCTTATTTTGATACCTATGTTTACAACTCATTTTTAAATATATACCAATTTAGATCAAATATTTTGAGAAATCGACGTTAAATTAAATACTTTTCTTATGTTTGTCATGTATGAAAAAAATTAGAGTGATCCAATGGTTAGTTTTTGAAAAATATAATTGTGAAGAACTATTATATTTTTTTATTAATTAAAAATACCATAGATTTTTATAATTAATTATATTTCTTAAAATCTAACCATTGGATCACTATGATTTTTGGCATATACAACATATTTACTATAAGTTTGACCTAAATTGATATTTTGAAAACGAGGTGTATATATAGGTATCAAAATAAGATGTAAGGGGAACGTGACCCCATATATATATATATAAAATTATGGTTGATTTAACCAAATGCTTCAACAAAATCTACTGGAAAGTTTGTTTTTATTATTTTTATTTTATATTTTTATATTAATAATAAAAAAGTTATTATTATGCTAAAATTATTGTGCAACTAAAAATATTCTTAAGATGTGAGATTAGAGCTTCCGAACCCAAATGGGGAAAATGCCACCGATAACATGTTGGTCTAATGGCATGTATTCCCATATTCAGGAAAGAGGTGTCACGTTCGAGCATATGGAAGTATATTGATATCCATTTGTTAATATTAAGAGGAAATTTGGAATAAGGGTAGGTTTTTATGAATTGACAAAAAAAAATAATAATAATAATTTGGGGAAAATGCCATTGGTATATATTAATATTGTCCTCCACCAATATAAAAAATAAAGTAAAATAAAATAAATAAAAAACCTTTTTTTTAATTATTTGGTCCCAAATTAAAGGTTGGCCAACTCGGGCACCTTTAATAGTTTGATGTCTTTGTAACATTGATCTACAAGTGGTTTCTAAATAATTAATACTTGGCTCAATTATGTAATTTTAATATATTACCTAATTAATTGGACTAGACAATCAAATTTGAAGGGACGAAAAGGACAGATAATAATCTCAAATTGAAGAATTACAAATATTGAAATATAATCCTATTTTGAATCAAGATCATCTTTTGCACACATCATCGATGTGTTAATCGAAATATGTAATAATTTTGTCATCGAAAAATATTAGCCTTACCATCACTTATATCATTACCTCCGGTCGTCTATCATAGTGTATGACGTGGCAATGTCATGTGAATATAATAGATGATTTAATATGCTTGTTATATATATTACCCACCATGTCAATATAATTAACATACATCGTGTTGATTCTGCGTATAAAACTATATGCCATCTTTATTATTGTGCTGACATAATATTATCATATTAAATTACAGATTAAAAATAATAAAAATAACAGTAAAAATAGGTTCTTTTTTTTTTTTTAATTAAAATAACTATACTTTCTCGAATAAATAGGTATGACAATGATGTTAGGAATGGTGAACCTTTCTCCCAATTTTGATATTGACCTCGAGTATCATTTTTGTTTGGGTAACAACACGTGTCATTGTCCATATGGGTGCCCCATGAAGATCTCTGTGGGTTGACTTTTATTTTTGTAAATCTATTATTATATCACCCGTGCAACTATAATAACATCGTTTTGGTCACATGGGTCATGTGTGATGTCAATTTAACAAATTGATGGATTTTACCTAAAAATATAAATATGACAAGGAGCAAAAAGGTATTGGATGATATGATTTCTTACTAATTTTAATTTAAGGAGTGGTACAAGTTCCATTTCAATTTCCGTCCAAATTTTCGATTTTTGTTTTGCACTATGTTTTTTTTTTTTTTTTTTTAATTTTTTTTTTTTTACCATTTTTTTTTTTTTTTTTTTAAAAAAAGAAGAAGAAGAAGAAGCCAGCTAGCAGTAGAAACATCAGCCACTAGCATAGTAGCAGCAGGAGGATAGCAGGCGGCAGTAGCAGCATTCTCTTCCTCTCAATCTCTCTCTTCGATCTTTCATGTAATACTGGAAGAATAAACGGGAGAGTGACGAGAGCTTTAGCATTTTCCTTTTAATTTATCCTACTTAAACGGTGAATTTTAGCCACTTTCCTTCGTTAGGACCAACAAGTAGTACATGAATATTTACAATGTGGTCAATTGATTGCACTTGTAGGCCTGATCTTAAGCTTTGATTCTATGGTTTAACCTTAAGGAAGAATCTTGCTATGTTTGGATTTTTGAAAGTTTTAAAATAAAAAAGAAAAATATATAAAAAGAAAAAAAAATCGTAAATTTCTTTCTTTAGTAATTTCAGTAATTCTTTTATTATTATTATTATGATTATTTAATCTTTCAAGATCCAAGCAAAAGGCTTAAGTTTTCGAAACATTGGACTCTCACCAATGTTATGTGTTATTGAGCCTAACTTTCCCACTTAGGCTTTGTCCACACTTAAAATGTAAGTTTTCAAATGGGGTGATTTAAAGGTCGATAACCTATTGGCTTAGTGGCACGTATACTCACTGCGAAAATAAAGATCATGGATTCAAATATAAGGAAGTACATCGACATCTACTTGTTAAAGTTAGAAATTTGGGATAATGATTAACTTCAATCGTTATGCAAAAAAATAAATAAATATAAGGAAGAAAGAATAGAATGATTCATAATTATTGAAAATTTAAAGTTATGCTTCAAGGGTCAAAGCTAGGAAAGAGGTTCAATATATGATGGCAGATAGCAACCCTACCACTCTCACAACCATTATAGTTTTATTTTCAGAACTAACTTTGATAAAGCATGATATTAATTTGTGTACTAGTTCACACAAAATATCTTACTTTTCATGTTTAGATGGAAATGGGTAATTATGGATGGTTGAGATGACAATTTGTCCATGCTACTAGGCTTAATTATCAAGATGTAATGACATCCCAATTTTTAATTGAAACATGTAAGATTTGCAATGATTAGTGAACTCACTAGTGTAAGTTTTTGGGACCCAGCCAGCCTTAGTGGATAGGATGGGGCCTAGCTTGGAAACCCCAACTTTTCAATTTTAGCACCAAATAATCCTTCTTGGACCTACTTGGTTGGGTTTGGACCCTAAAACCTTTGAGTGTCATGATTTGTTAATGAACTTTTTTACTTTTTTTAACCAAAAATGGAAGCATCTAGGATTGAAACACTCTTCCCCAATCCAAACAAATGCCCCAAATAATGCTAATAGAAATTAGTACACACACACAGATGCGTATATATATATATATATATATAAAAGTTATTACAAACTAAATATTAGTGAAATTTATTAAAAATAAATTGAGAAATGAAAATGTGTGCATATATAGATAAATTTGATTGCTTACCTAATTTATTTTTTTCAAATTACTTGATTTACTTTCTACCAATTAAGTAGTAGACATTCAAATTTTGAAAAAAAGAAGCAGAAAACTTTAATAAACCACTAAAAAAAAGAGGTTTTTAATTTTAATAACTCCTAATTTGATTTAGATAGTGTCAGGAGATAAATGTATATATAGGAGATTAAAAGAAATAAATTTGATTTTAGGACTTACTTTAGAAAGTTTATAAAATAAAGGAAGCTAACTTTTTTATCTTTATTAAATTTGGTCTTATTCTTTAAATAATGTGGTTTTTAATTCACTGGCTATATATATATATAGAATTGACTCTTAACAAGGAGAGCCTTGAAATATATACCACACTAACACACATTCTATATGAGAATGATATGGGAATCCTCTCTTAATTTATGTAGGAAAATTTCCACATACTCTATATTCATATATGGGAAAGAAAACAAAAAGTAAGAAATTGTATATCTAGCTTGGTCCCAAACAGTGACTAGGGTACCATACCACAACCCCCTATCCATATGTACTTTAGCACCAATGGGGCCTCTCTTGGAGCTATATAATTATTTATGCAGGCATGGCTTCTTCCACTGGAAATGAATTAGCTAGGGACCCTCCATTTTTGGGTATGCATGGGTTCTCTGCATCTTGTCACCTGTGCCCCTACAAGAGAGCTTGGTAGGGCATACCCTAATTTGTCCTCTCTCTCTCTCTCTCTCTCTCTCTCTCATACCCACACAGAGAAATGGATTTGAAAATCTAAATGGATTTGAAAATCTAATGAAGATATAAGTTTTGATAATGGTGCTTGTAAACAAATTTGAGACAGCACAAATGGGAAGATCTTGTCATGTTGGTCAGGTACAAGGAATAATGCATGTTTTGGTTCATGGTTGTATTTCACATCTTCTTTCACTAAGAATTTTTTGGCTCATTGTTATTGTAATATATTCCTTCCACCTTATTGAACGATGAACTGGCCTTTTGACTTAAGAAGCCATTTATCCATAAAGTAAACATATTTTATTCAAATCTTTTTATTATTTTTATTATAAAATGAAAATAATTTTCAATATTTTACTTTTTTAGTCATGATAAAATACAGTCGGATAGAATTTTTATTGACTGACTCTCCGATTTAATCGCTTTCTTTTTAATCTAACGGCTTATAAAAATGCTATACCTGAACAAACCCAATTTCAACATGCTCCCATAAAAGGAGAATTCGATTCAATGGGCACCACATGATGGGATCTAGACTATGTATGAGTTTGCCTGATCTTCCCATTACAAGCATATGATCAACTAGAATGAGGTTGTACAAGTTATAGAAGGCTAGCTAGGGCCTCTCAAAGTCCTTTTGTACTTATAAAAGCACCGGATTACTACCCCATTTTCATTAACAAATCATCAGTCATCACAATCAGAATCAACTTGAACGGCTGTCATCATTCATGAGTTGAATGGTGCACGTGACTGTGACATCGATAGTTGGTCTAAGGACTCCTTTTAGATAATATGAAATTCTATTTAATTAGGTGAATGATACTGTCACCTATTGGGGACCTAGCTAGGTCACTTTGGACTGTGATTGGAACTCTTATTTTTTATGGCATGGTTTCAGTGTCAGGGACTTGGCCATATTCCCATTGGGGATGAACTCATTTCAAGGAAATCATTCCCTTTTAATATTTGCTTTGGCAATTGCCATGGTGGAAGAAATGAAAAATTATGGGTATTTGTATTTTGAAAATAATTTTTATTTATTTAAGAGCAAAATTTTCAAACTTTGTTTTTTTTTTTAAATAAAGGCCTGTCTACTTCGTGAAAATTTTCGCAATTTTTATTTTTTATGAAAATTTTTTAAAAACAGTTTTCATTTTCAGTTTTCAAAATTTAGAAGATGTTTTTAGTTTGCAAAAATTAAAACTGTTTTCAAAGTCTAAAAATTGTGTAAATATATTTACTAAAACTATATATTATCTCTATATGTTTTATTATTTTTATTTTTTGGTTTTACTGTTGGTCTACATATATTTTTTTCCATGTTTATAAGCATTGACACAATATAATCCTGGTTTTCAGTTTTTGTAAAAAAAAAAAAAAAAATTATTTTTGATGTTTTCACATTTTCTTAAAAAATGAATTCATTTTTTTTAAAATAGTTTTCATTTTTTATAAGTAAATGCATTTTTTTATGCTGTTTTCTATTTTTATTGAAAATGAAAATTGCAAAATATTTCACAAAGTAATCAAGCCCTAAGCATTTTTCATTTTCTACTGTACTAGCTTGTTAATTGTCATTTCATTTATGTGCCAAGCCACTTTGGAGAAGTGAACAAATATGTCTTAGCTTCTAAGTACTTTTTTTTAACCTTTTTTGAGTTTGTGATGCAACATGGATTGATTATTTCACCAAAATTAGATCCCAACAACCATCCTTTTCACATTGATATCATAGTTCTATATAGATAGATGGAGTTAATAATGAGAATTATTAGCAAAGAGAGAGATAAATGCTCAAATCAAATATACAAAACATTTATGTAAATTACCCAATATTTGTTAATATTAAATACAAAATAGGAAAATTACATTAATCATTTAATCCTAAAGTTTTATATAATTATAGGAATCTACCCATTAATTTTTGACAAGACATGACTAATAATATAGTGAAGGGACTTTTTATATGACTCATTTATCCATGGTACATATATAGCTAGTACACTTAATAATTCCCATATTTAATTAAGTATCTACCACTATAACTTCTAAACAACAAACCCCTTATTGTTGGCAAATAAAATAAATAAATAAATAAAGAGGCAAAGAGCATTGATGAAGTATGTATAACATACTTGTCTTAATTTTTTTTTTTTTTTTGAAAATTCAATTAAGAAAAATAGTTATTATTACAAATTCTAATTATTAATGAGCCATAATTAATTACCTGCAATAATACAATAATACAAAAAGAGCATTAATAAGGTAAGGTGCTTGTTAGCTGTTACTATAATTTTTAGAAAGCTCATCAGATAAGAACAGTCCATGTCAATATATTGATGACTCAATTTATGGCAGTACTTTATAAATCTTACAAGAATATTTGTTTGGTGCATCTGTATTCTAATACAATGTTAATGAGCCTCCAAATTTTTCTCTTCTTTATTTTTCAATGATCTTTTCTAATGTATTCTTTATTTTTTTTTCTTCCTTTCTACTAATATTTTGGGGTTTATGGCATATGGTTTTAGAGGAGCTAGTGTGCCAACCTAGTTGTGATGCTAGTTATCCTCTGTGAATCTATGATGCCTATCACCCTTCTTCTTGGATTAAAAAAAAAAAATACAATGTTACCATATTTGCACTTTTCAGTAACAAAATTATTATCTCATCATTATTGAAGATAAAAAAGGCTATAATCTAATTGGTATTTACAAAGCATTTGCCATATGTAAAAAAGAATTACAAGAAAAAGAAAGAGAGACTACATTAATCACTAATATGAATTTGTTAGAGCATCTTCACTAGTAATGTCGTTTTTGGTTACGCACTAAAATCCCACCCCCCTCCTTTTTTTTGGTTTGCTACTTTGAAAACGGCTAGCTATTTTGTTAAGAGTTACTCTAATGATGTATCTTGTTTTTTCTTTTTGGCTCTTTCGTCTTCCTTTACAACCAAGCAAAAATTTTATTTGTGTGAGCTCGATAATAATAAAACTCCAACCCAGCACAAATTGTTGTGCATTTTGTGAAAATATTCAAACATTTGGTTAGAACTTTAACAGTTTTAAGGTTTTGGGTCTAATGGTTGTTGCTGCGAAAACATTTGGCATCAGTTGATACTATAATTAGAATTTGACATCAACTAGTACCATTTGGGCAAGTGAAATTTGGCATCAACTAATATTTTTTTGGGGTATCAAATTTGGTTTTTGCATTGGAGATGGTCTAAGAGTAGTTAGATCGATTAAAAACTAAAATGAAAATTGTAAAATCAAATCATGACCCCCAACTATTTCTATAAAAGTTATATTTTTCTACCTAAAAGAAAGTTAAAAATAAAATAAAAAGTGTCACCCATCTATGTGGATCTCACTGAGATATGGTGGGAATTAGTCCATTTTGCAGGTGAGCTACTAGCCGATCTGTCACAATGGTCCCAATTTCTCTTGTTCTAAAATATTCCAACCCATTTTATCTTATCCGTACGAAAAAAACGGTAATGTCAACAGAACGGACTTTTCTGTCCCCACCGAAAAAATATTTTCATTTTCAGTTCAAATTTTCTTATCCCACTTAAATATTTCAAATAATATATATATATATATATATATATATATATATATATATATATATATATTATATTAGAAAATTTTTAAAAATTATATATAAAAACCCGAACTTTTCCAGTTGTCCATGCTCAAACAAACGGACAAACCGCTTTCTTCGCTATGTGTCCTTCTTCGGACCTGTCTGTCAGGTACAAATCTCACCCATACTCCTCTCTCTCTCTCTATACTTTCTCTCTCCACAACACTCTCTCTAGTCTCTCCAGGCTTTCACTTTCTCTCTCTATATCTGTCCCTCTACACTCTCTCCAGTCTCCATCGTTTTCGCGGAAAGAAACCCTCCCTCGTGAAGTGCATGTGAAGAATGTGCAGAGGGATCTGAGATTTTATGATCGAAACGGGACGCTTGCTTGCTCTCGGTTCAGGTGATTGGAGTGTTCTTGGTCTTGCCTTTTTCTCTTTTTGAGTCTTAAAGATTTCATCTTTTGATCTCAAGGTTCTCTGTTCTCTTCCATTTGTCAAAAACTATGGTTTTTTTAGGGTTTCAAAGAAGCAGAGATTTGAATTAATATAGTGGGTCTGTTTAGCTGCTTGTGTTCTGTGATTTGCATGTTCAAGCTCTGAGGTTGAAGTTAGATTTATAGTTATAGTCACTTGCATTGAAGCTCAGATGGTGTTTTATGGTAGCTGATGTTGCTTCTTGTGAAGTAGCATTTTTTTTTTTTTTTAAATTTATTTATGGGTTTTGGAGCTTTAAAGTTTGATTTTTGTTCTTTGATATCATGGGTTTATGATAATGCTATGTTTTCTTTATTCTGTTGTTAGTGGGTCTATGCCGCCTTTTGAAGGGGTTGTTGTACTTGGAGGGAATTTGCAAGTTTGTGGTGATATCAGTGGAAATGGGGTTGTTGCATTTGAACATAAATGCTGTGTTTATCATGGGCAAAGTTCGATTGCTTGAATTTTGGCATTAATGTTGGATTTTCCACATCATTAGTGGGATATCACAAGCGGGTTGTGATGAGTTTTGTTGTTTTTACAATGCCATAATTGAGAAGATTTGGAGCAGTTAGAAAACAGTAGAAATGCAATATCTTTTGATTTCTTTCTTTTCTTTGCGGCAGTATCCAGTATCGGACCTATTTATGTTCTGATCATGACCAGGGCTGTTCGTGATAGGATTCTTAAGGATGCGAATGGTGATATTGGTGATCATCTACGCAACCATATTCATTTAACAAATTGTATACACCTTAAGAACCACATGCACAAGCACAGCCCCATAATGGCCGATAGGTCGCTTATGAGGGACCTTATAGTCCTTCAGAGGTCGCGATCTCTCAGAGACCCTTCTGCAAGTCCCCCCTCGTGGCATTCCCCTTCCGTTATTGATGTGCTTCCCAAGAAAGTTGAAAAGGATGCTGTGGTCCGTGAAGGGAGAAGATCTGTAGGTGTTGATCGTCGGAGGGATAGTAGAAGGTTGTCGATAAGCTCACCGGTAGGAAGTCAAGCAACATCAAAAGTTGCTCCTGAAGAGGAAACCGAGGGTATTAATAGGGTGACAGCAATTGCGGACCGTAGAAGCAAGAGTGGAGGAAGGGATAGCAGAAGAACTAAGAGAGAAGAATCTAGTTGGAAGAGTATTGGGACTGAACTTTTTGGTGGCAATGAGGAGCCTCCACAAGATCGGGAAGGCAATGAATTGGGCCATGAGTTTGTTTCAGGAAACTCTGAGGTAAAAGGTAGAAAGATTAAAAAGAAGGGGAAGCATAGCCAAGATGTTCATATCAAGACCCTCTCTGAGCAGTTGAACGAGTTCCCAATGGATAGTGATGAGGTAGCATCTTCTCACATCCACTTTCATGGAAGACACAGTCGGCAGGAGAAAGCCTGGGAGGAACCAGAAACCAGCATTCGTGGCTACTGTAGCGGATTGAATAGAGTAAAAAGGCGCAAGTTTCGAAGTGCAAGAAGAAATCGGGCATCTGGAGCTTCGAGAGATATTGGAGCTCAAAATGAATTGTCTGTGGCTTCTAATTCATTAGCTCAAGGTTCGGGGCGCCCCAAATATCACTTGGAGGACGGAGAAGAAGAATATGCTGATCAAAATGTTACAAGGGCTCCAAGAAATGGGTGTGGGATTCCTTGGAATTGGTCGAGAATTCATCATAGAGGTAAAACATTCCTTGACATGGCTGGAAGGAGTTTTTCTTGTGGTTTATCAGACTCGAGGTTAAAGAGAGGGGGCCCAGTTCCTCAAGGTAGAGATGTTTCTGATATGCCTGTTGCATCAGATCACTCAAGCTCACCTACTAAATTTGATGGGGAAGCCCTGCCTCTTCTAGTTGAGGCATCTGGATCCCAGGAAAGCACTGAAAATGCTGCTTGGGTGCGTGACTATTCTGGGGAGCTTGGTATTTTTGCTGATCATCTGTTGAAGCATGACATTGATTCCGATCTCGCTTCTGAAGCTAGATCTGGTGATCAACGCAAATTTAGGGGGTACCGTCATGGTAGACACCAAAATCTGACACAGAAATACATGCCTAGAACCTTCAGAGATTTGGTGGGGCAGAATTTGGTAGCACAAGCTCTTTCAAATGCTGTTGTTAAAAGGAGGGTTGGGTTGCTCTATGTGTTTTATGGACCTCATGGGACGGGGAAAACCTCTTGTGCTCGCATATTTGCCAGAGCATTGAATTGCCAGACCTTGGAACAACCCAAACCTTGTGGTTTTTGTAATTCTTGCATTGCGTATGATGTGGGTAAGAGTCGAAATATAAGGGAAGTTGGTCCAGTCAGTAATTTTGACTTTGAGAGCATTATGGATCTACTTGACAATATGATTGTTTCCCAGCTGCCATCACAGTACAGAGTGTTTATTTTCGACGACTGTGATACTTTGTCCCCTGATTGCTGGAGTGCTATATCAAAGGTCATTGACCGAGCACCCAGACGTCTGGTTTTTGTACTTGTCAGTTCAAGTCTTGACGTTTTGCCTCATATAATCATATCCAGGTGCCAGAAATTCTTTTTCCCGAAGTTGAAAGATGCGGATATCATCTATACTTTGCAGTGGATTGCAACCAAAGAAGACCTGGAAATTGATAAGGATGCTCTAAAACTTATTGCGTCAAGATCAGATGGATCTATGAGGGATGCCGAGATGACTCTTGAGCAACTGAGTTTGCTTGGGCGGAGAATCTCTGTTCCTCTGGTTCAGGAATTGGTAAGTTCTGTCACTCTCACTGTCTAAATTAGAACGCTATAATTTTTTCGTCATCATATGCCAACTAATATTTATGAGCTTAAAAAATGCTGTTAAAGCATTCTTTCTATTGATGTTGAATGCTATATATATATGTCAATTGAGCATTTGAGTTTCCTAGGGCAGAGGAGCCCATTCTTCTGTTTCTAGATCTGGTAACTTTTTTCCTGTTGCTCCTGAATTGGAATACTATAAAATTTCTTCTCATCTTACATCAAATAATATTTATGAGCTCGCAAGCAATGCTTCCAGAACATCCATTGTAATATCAGTTGAAGTATTGATTCTGCAAGGTGCTGCCTTGGCTGCATACCTTTTGGGAAAGTTATTATGTTTCTTAGAATAAGTTTATTTGGTCATTTTTCTTATTGATTTAGTTTGTTGTAATTATGATGCAAATCTGACTCTGCTGCTGTAGGTTATCTTGCCTAAGACTCAATTTGTTTGGCTGGGCTGATACCTTTCAGTGGACGTTGTTGTTTTCTTGAGTTGAAATGATTCTTGGGTTGCACCCCAATCATTGCCAAATTTATTCTTGACTGTCTTAAACTGTTCTTTTTTTTTTTTTTTTAATTTGTTTTGTTTTTTAAAAGCTAGCAAAATATTTAGAAGTTTTGTCCCTCTTGAAAACGACTGCAGTGCTTGTTTGATCAATCCTCACATGCCAATACTTGATGTTTTTCTCCAACATGTAAATAAATTCTACCACCAGAGTTATTGTAATTCAACGTGGATTTATTTAGACGAATATTTTGTAATACTGCTCATGTATGTACATTGTATAAGAAATTTAATGAAAATCCTTACAAGAAAATATTTGATTTGATTTGATTCAATGTTTTTCATTTTTCACAGATTTTGAGAAACTTTATGTAAATCGTTGTAATCTTTGTTCATTTTTATTTACATATTTAATTTTTTTTAATGTTAAAAGAAGCGCAATACAAATAATCGACGAAGCTACTTGATCTTGTAGAATAGATCAAACTTATTCATGGGCTTAATGCCGTTGTACAAATTGGAGCTTTGGTAATCAAAATGGCACTGATAAATTTCCGACTATTTCCTTTTCATGGGGGGAGTGTTTGGATGTCAAAGGGTAATAAAGTCATTCCTTTCTGCGCCTAATTATCTGTTTTGTTCTGTTTACTAGTTTACATAGCATCCAAAATGAGCTTGACTTGTTGCAGATATAGGATTTTTACTGGGTTTCCTGAAACAAGGGCATTTCAGATTTGTATTCCCACATTTGTGGTATTCCCCCCTTTTTCATTAATCTCGACTATATGCTTTGCCCTTTTCCCCATAAAGAGAGGGAGGAAGGATGGGGTTTGTTTGTTGTCAAATTAATGGTTTATTTTGGAGGATGTATTTTACCTTCAGTTCATACAAGAAACAAAAATAAAATGATTCCATGGCTAAGGGACATCCAAACCCTCAGTATTTTACCTTCAGTTCATACAAGAAACAAAAATGGAACGATTCCATCACTATGGGACATTCAAATCTGCCCCATGTGCCAAAATTTAAATAATATCTACTGCTACAAATTTTCAAATGCTATATGAGATTAATTTGCATTGATCCATATTTATCTTGTGACGCAACAGAATAGCAAAGATTGAAGTTGAAGCCTTCAAACCGAAAGAAAAACCTAAAAGTTCATCTGAGGGACCTTGAATCCACAAGGAAAGAAAGCGAAACTCTTTGAAATATTGTTGATTAAAAGGTGAATAGTCCTGTCTTTACACTTTAAGGCCTATTTATAGGTTCCATACAACCCCAATAACAATTAAAAACTTGCTAAAATTAACACTACCTAATATAGTATCCTCTAAGGACTCAAATTTGTCCTTTAAAAAGGTGAATAGTCCTGTCTTTACACTTTAAGGCCTATTTATAGGTTCCATACAACCTTAATAACAATTAAAAACTTGCTGAAATTAACACTACCTAATATAGTATCCTCTAAGGACTCAAATTTGACCTTTAAAACTCCAAATATTAATAAAAATAATGCAATGAACCTGTAAACTACTGACAAATGAAAATTAAAAGAATAATATAAAAAACATACAACAGCTGTGATCAAGTCGAGTTTCTTGTCCTGCGTAAGATTCTTCCCCTTGAAGAAAACTCATCAAAGTTTGTCACAGAGTATTAAAGTCTTCCGGTTGAACGAATCAAATACTTAGAAATTTTGGTTGCTTTAGTTTCTTTCTAAATTTGTGCTTAAAAAATTGGCTAATCCAGAATATCTTAACATTGATCTTTAATTCATTGATGAGATTCACCCAACAAGGATAGAAAACAAAATTAAAATCTTCAATTCCAATTAACTAAAAAATTTGTACCTTGATTAGACCAGTGCATTTTAATTTTGCAATTCAGAAATCATGGGCTTGCCTTTATACTCTCTAAGAGCCATCTTTGGACGAGTCCATGTAATCAATAGATATATAAATAAATAAATAACACTTTTTCTTCAATGTCAGATTCATAATCACTAATGTTGTTGTTTTCCTTGAAATAGAATCAGTAATGTAATCACTAATGTAATCTGTGATTACATGATTAATGAGTTTTATTTATTTACTTACTTTATGTATATGTTCTTTTGATTGCTGATTTTCTTTCACATTCTTTTTTACTCATTACTTTTGCGGATTTGTTTAGCTAGGCAAAGATAATTATGTTTGAAATTGGTTGTACATCACAATATAATTGCTAGCAGTTTCCTTGCTAGGTGGATGATTTTTTTAATTGTTCTCTTTCTAACCTTATATTTTTCTCTCCTAAATATTTCTCATGCATGTTGCTTTTTTAACTTGCTTGGGTATTTTTTTCTATTGAATGTCATGAGTAACTACTATTACAGAAATTGCTTCTATCCCTGGATAACATCTCAGAGTCACTTGATTAATTATGATTTGTTCCTGTGGTCACTATATACGAATTGCTTTGTACTTAATGTTTTTGCAGGTTGGGCTCATCTCTGATGAGAAACTGGTAGATCTACTTGATTTAGCATTATCTGCGGACACAGTAAACACTGTGAAGAATTTAAGAGAGATAATGGAAACTGGTGTGGAGCCATTAGCTTTGATGTCACAACTTGCTACCGTAATAACCGATATTCTTGCTGGCAGCTACGATTTCACAAAAGAAAGGTTAAGAAGGAAATTCTTTCGACGACAACCACGTGAGTCCAAAATATTTATGTACCCTCTCATATTAAATATAAAGAATTGATTCATTCACTGATTTACTTACAAGTCCTGGTGGCGATCATAATATTCTGCTTCAAAGATTTGAATGTGAAATTCTCAAGTAGGATAGCTTGTTTGTAGTCTTGCTTTTCTCATCACCTCATATTTTCAGCATAGTTGAACCAGTGTTGGTGTGTCTAATGCTTTCCACACCCCTCTGATCCATCTTAAATAATTCCTTACACTTCTTAACGTCATGTTTTTGCCTATAAAATTTTGCAAGATTTCACTTCCTGCTTAATCTTGATTTTTCAAGATTTTACTTTTTCCCTAACTGACTGGAAAAATTTATTGGTTTCAGTATCCAAGGAAGATATGGAAAAACTGCGTCAAGCTTTGAAAACACTATCTGAAGCAGAAAAACAGCTGAGAACGTCAAATGACAAATTAACATGGCTGACAGCTGCATTGCTTCAACTTGCTCCTGATCAGCAGTATATGTTGCCCGGTTCTTCTGCAGACACTAGTTTTAATCACAGTCCCTCACTCCTAAATAATGCTGCTGGGCGAAATATAGTTAGGAGAGGTAATGTTGAGCGTGCTGAGATGCCTAGGTATGAGAGAGGCTTGTCGACAAATGTTGAACTTGAAAGCCTCCACGCGGGAACTTCTGTTGATGTTAATGATAATGGTAGGATGAAAGGTAGTAGTATAGATAAAAAAAGACAAGCTGGTGTTGGGATGGCTCCTCAACAGGCATCTGCACTTTCTGCTGATGTGAATAGAGTCACTGGCAGGCGGGTTTCTGATAAAATCCGCAAGGAAATTGAAGAAATTTGGTTGGAGGTGCTTGAGAAGATTCAAATTAATAGCATAAAAGAGTTTATGTACCAAGAAGGGAAGCTGATCTCTGTCAGTTTTGGAGCAGGTACTTTCTAATATGCATTATGCCCATTTACTCATGCCATTACTCATACCACAATGCCATAATTTGAGAATGTCTTCGTTATCATTAGGTTTGTTTCAACTCTATGCATGTGAAGCTTAAGTAATTGTAAGTTTGAAAGAATCTTAGGAGCCAGATTGGTTCCCGGTGAAAATTTCGAATCAGGGCTTTAAATTTCCATTCCGCTGCTTGGGGGTTCCATTTGAATTGGAATTAGAACTTCACTCCCATTTCTGAGGATTTCAGATTTAATTATGAACTCGGGTGGGAACCCATTTTCTTCACTTTGTTATTTTGGGGATTATGGTTGGGTGGGGGTGGGGGTGGGGGTGGGGTTGGGGGTAGGGGTGTTTAATTCTAATCCTTTTGAAGTTTCAAAAGGAAGTTAAACCTGATAAAAAGTGACTCAGAACGACTGAAAATAATTTCACATTTTCACAAAACACTCCACACATGCAAGTTAAAAGGACAAAAATGTCATCATTTCCCATAATGTTTCAACATATTATACCTCTTGCTTTCATTAAAATTCCAAATCCACTATTTTTTTCCCAAAAATTTTTCTTCCATTTTCAAGTCCAAGACAATATCATGAAAACATGTCTGGTCATGTCAGACTGGAATTTAAGTGAAGTTTGTAACAACATGAAACATACAACTTATACTCCCTCCGTCCCATAGAAATAGACGTCTTCCAAAAAACACGCATATTAAGAAAAGTCATTAATGCATTGATTTGTGATCTTTTTTACATTTTATTTCCAAAACTACCCTTTTTCTACAATTGCATTTGGTGTCATATCAAGGCATTCTTGGAATAATAAAGGGTAATATGGGAAAGTTAAAAGAAATATAATTTGACTTTTCAAGATGTTGTTTGAATTTGAAGTTAAGGATATACTTGGTGTATATCTTATTTTTTGCTGGAAGGATTTACTCATTCTTTAATTTAAAGAATTCTTTTGGTAGGTCTTGAAATCTTGCCATGTGTCATATTTTGGCATGATACATAGATTCTTGTCTTTGCAAAATATTTATATCAATCATTTTCTTCAATTTTTAATTTAAAAATGATTAATTGGTTTTACAAAGCCAATTGGCCCATTCAATTGGTTCAACTGAAAACTGGTGTGAGAGAAATATAATTGCTGAGTCAGCTGAATCAGAATAGCGGCTGGTTTGGCTCCAAGGTCTCCTCCCACTTCTTGAGGCTTGCGATTTCATGTTTGTTTTACTCCTCAATGGGGGTTCTTTTCACCCTTTTTTCACAGTACTGCTTTGCTATCAGTCACCTAGGAGTATTTAGCTTTGCAAAGTGGCCCTTGTTGATTCAAATCGTTTCCATGTGCCCCTTGCAACTTTGGTTAGATATGTAGAAGGATCCACTCTATCCCACATCACCTAAATAAAGGGCTTACTAGTTACTATAGCTTCATATGCCTGTTTGTTTGGGCCCTCCACCTAATAGCTTAGGCTTTTAGGTTGGAAACTTAACAAGATACATTCCAGAAAAGAACTGTTTTAAAAAAAATACCAAATTGATCATAGTTTTGAATAGTTGCCTTGAGCCCGTGACAGTTACATAATGCCTATACGCAATGTTAGCAGCCTTTGCTGCAACCGTTACCTTGCTTATCGCTACAGCAGTGGGTTTATGGTTGATTCCAAGGGCCCAAAATCAAAGATATACATGATATGAAAGTTACTGCATTTTTTCTTTGATTTGAGGTAATATGGCTGATTTCTTATTGTTAAGTTTCCAACCTAAAAGCCTAAGCTTGTAGGTAGAGGGCCCAATACAGGTATATGAAGCTGTTTTAAGCCTTTCATTTAGGCGATGTGGGACAGAGTGGATTTCATTATTCTACACTCCCCCTCACGTGTAGGCTCTTTTGGGCCTTGTCACGTGGATAACCAATGCTTTGATACCATGTTAAGTTTCCAACCTAAAAGCCTAAGCTTGTAGGTGGAGGGCCCAATATAGGTATATGAAGTTGTAGCAAGCCTTTCATTTAGGTGATGTGGGACAGAGTGGATTTCATTCTTCTACACTTATCTTGTTCTATTTTATTTAAAGGTTGGATGAGATTTTATTTTGCAGTGCTAGGATTTTTTTTTTTTTTGGGTAAGCAACAAATTTATTATTGATAAAGAAGAGGACAAGATGTCCTACTTAGAGAAAAATAACTCAAACTAGAAGAAAAAAGAACAAAAACAGCAAAATAAACCTCTCACGGTTTACAAACAACTACCCAATTACCCCTAATAGCAAACAAATGAACACTCTTAAACTCCTTAGTGACCGAGGATCATCACTAGGATCATCCTAAAGCTTTGACTAAGGTAACATTTTCTTTTAAACTTGTGTATGAGTGTATTTATTTTATTTTATTTAATTTTATTCTATGGGGTTTTTTATTATGGGTTTTGGTAGTTTTGAATTTGTAAAACCTAGTTCTAGTGATTATGATTAAATTTTCAATTTGGTTAATTTTAATTGCATTTATAACCATAACATTATTGAAAAGTATGGAGGAGTGATTTGTTTCAAGTTGAAGGCACCAAAAAGGTGAGGACGGCCAAAAAGAATGTGGTTAGAGACAGTGAGAAAGGGCATGATTGCGAAGGAATTAACGGAGCGATATGGCCCTAAATAGAGTTGAATCGGGCCAAAGTAGTTAATATAAAGGCTTTGTTGAGTTATACAGGTAGTGAAAAGTT
>JAESVK010000977.1:48857-68519 GCA_017140935.1 Hamamelis virginiana
CTGTCCAACGTAAAACGGGCACGACCCATTACGGTCGACCAAGGTCAGGCCACCGCCGTTATCGCTTCCGTTAGTTTGGTTTGGGTCAGGAATTATGTAGTATTCAACGCCGCGTTGGAGAGGCCGTTAGGTGGTGTCGAGAACAGGAGAGTTTGAGTCATTGGATGGTGGTTGCTGGGCTAGTGTTGTTATGGCCATGAGTAGGCATATGGAGCTTACAGTTGAGAAGAATTTCGACATTGTTATTGTCAGTGATCACAAATAAAATTAATGTAAGATGTTGCTGGGTTGGGTTCTTAAACTTGTGCTCTTGTAAGTTATTTATAGGATGAAATGTCCCAAATAGTCCATGCATGGGTTTACTTGTACCATAAGAGTACCTCCCCCCGACTATGCCACAGCTGTGAAATTTGGTTTATTTTTGACTTTTGACACACAAAATTTCAAAAGATTTACTTGCGTACATTTATCTATATCCATAATTAGAGTTCTATTCATATCCATATTCATAAGCGTGATTTTATTGTCACCACACAAATTACAAGCAATACCAATTGCTACCTACACTCACTGCTAAAATTTAAAAATATTCAAGGACATATTGAAATAGAAGCTAGATGTAAAGATATCTTTGGTAGAGTTGTAATTCATTAGATCACAAAAAAAAAAAAAAAAAAAAAAATCTCTTAAATGAAGAAGCATTTTGATGAAATTGTGCCATATAAAATATTGGCACTTAAATTATTTGAGGACGTGTGGACAAAAAATTTGTGATAACTCAAAAAAATTTTATAAGCTTATTTTGTGATTATCTAAAAATTTTGGGGTATTTTTGTAAAGTTAGAGGTTTCATATTTTAAAGTTTTATATAAGTTGGGGTGATCTTGAAGTTTAATAGAATTTGTGATTTGAACAAAAAAAAAAATATATATGTATATATATTAAATATTTATATTATAATAATTATTTTTTTTATGCTAATAAGTCCCATGTCAAAACCGTGGGCAGCCCCTGTTTTCTTCATTTCAACTATGTTATGAGAGAGTTGAGAGAAAGAGAGAGAGGGACCCGAGAGAGGGAGAGAACTCGAGAGCTGCTGTGTGGGAGCGCAGCTGCCGGACCACCATGACCACCACCGGACCTCCATTTATGCCGATCAAGAGGTAAGCTCTGTTGTGCGTTTTGATTTCCTTCTTCTCTTCTTTTTACGTTTTCTGATTTGGAAAGCCTTGAGATCAAATCTTCACCTTAAATTCTTTATTTTGACTTTCAAAATGATCTCTACTTGAATCCACGTTTCTGAGTGATGGTTTATTTAGAATAAGAAATTTATAAAGCTTGTGTATAAACTGTTATGGGTTTTTCAAGCATGCGTATTGGGGTTCTTTTTTTTTGGGTTTTTGGATCTTGTTTGATTGTATGAAAAAGAAAATTGTTAAGGGACTGTAATGGTGAGTTTAAAATGATCTCTTAACATGCAAGAAAAGTTTGGAAGGTTTCAAATAAATTTCCGAAAATGCATGGGTATATTAAATGGGTTTGGATGTGGGTTTTTCTAAAATTCTGATCTTAAGAAGGTATTTTTTTCATATTTTAAGAACCCATTCAAGAATGGATTCTTAGTTAAAGTGAGTTTTAATTTAAATTCTTGAGACTTGAAAAGTTGTACGCAAGTTGTCGAGCTTGTGCATGGGTTTTCAGACCTTGTATATTTCGGATCCATGGCTGAATACATTTTCGTCTGATTTTTAAGCTTATGACAAGATCATGGGTTTTTAAAACTTTGGTTTTGATAAATCTAGGTAACTTCTTCTCAAATCTGTTTTCAAAAAGAAAGTTTATGTTTATAACTTGCTTGAGAATGTATGTGTATTTCTGGAAAGTGTATTGAGGGTTAATAAAAGTTTGGGTGAGGTTTGAAGGTGGACTGCAGCCTTTGCTGCCCGAATTTGAGCTTGTATTTGGGTTTAAAACTTTAATCTTTTGTTTCATGGTTATCTAAATTTTAAAACTTGGTTAATCTTTGCAAAAACCCATTCCTTCTATGTTTGGTTTGCTGCATATAGCTGTATTCGTGCTTGTAATGAAAGTTTGGTAAATTAGTGATATAGTAAGGCTTACTTATGGATTTTAAATTGGCTTTACAAGCAAGTTTATACACAATTTTGGGTTCCATGGATTTTGATCTTTGGGTTTTGAAACCTATGTACATTATTATGGGTTTTGGGGCTGTGCATGTCAAAAACCCTGTGTTTTATACTTCATCTTGAGTTTGAAAAATAGATCAAAGTTGTTTTATGTCTGTATGTGGTGGATCAACAGTGGGCTTGGTCCATTTCAAATTTTTGAGAAGCAATATTGAGGGTAATGGCTCATGGCAGCCATGGTTAGTTTGATTTAAGTTTTGATTTTGAGTTTTGTTGGCAAATTAAAGTTAAACCATGCTGCATGTGAGTTTATTAAGGTTTTGAAATGCTATCAAAAGGTTTTGAAATGCTATCATAAGGTTTTGAGTTGCTAAATGAGAGTTTAGAAAAGCTTGGGTAAACTTTAATGGTGTTTTGCATCTAATGCAGCCCGGGTTTGTTCATCAGGAGGAATGCATTACTGATAATGGCAATGAGCATTATCAGTAATGCTCTTGGCTGGTTCAAACCAAAGAGCTTGCATTACCGATAATGCACTTTGCCATTATCAGGTAATGCCCTTTTTCCTTTGATCCTTCTTTAAAACTTGTTTTATTCATAACTTCTTCATTTGAACTCCGTTTTGGGCATATTTTATATGCATGAAAAGCTTGCGAAGTCTAGTATTTGAATTTAGGAGTTTGAAGGTCAAGTTATTTCTCGAGAGAGGTATTTCAATAATACCAGTGCTGCCCTTTTGTGTGTGCATTGTTTTCTTTGGCCTATAACTCCTATTTCACTTTACTTTTGGCCATAGGATTCAACGTGTGATTTCTAAACACACTTAGGGTTATGTCTTGGAGGTTTTAAAGTCTTTGTTTTGGCCCTTTTGGGGTTTTGAACCTTAGAGTCGCAAGTGAGCAATTTTGATGATACGTATTGCTTTACTTTTGAACCGTGGATGCTTGTGCTTTCTTTTGATCTTCCTTGGTTGCATTATTCTTTGTTTCTCAGTTGTGATTAGGTTCTTTGGAGGACCACTTGCATCGGGTGCATCAGGCATTGCATTAGGAGGCTCGTGGAGCCACAAGGGTTGGAAAAACACAATTGCATTGAGGTAGGGATAAGTAACCTCTTACTGTGATGATAATATGTCTGTTTTACAACTGTTTTTGAGAACTACATGAACATAGATGTTAAACACATTTGAGAATGGTATAACTTACAAATGTTTGAGAACCTTACGGATTATCAGCTTGTTAAATAGATACATGGAATATACTAGTTTAAAGACTATTAAATTGTGTGGCATGTTTATGAAATGAAAACTAAGGCATAGAAATGAAACGTTTTGAGAACTTGTCTATATTTCCTGGCAAACTACTTAGACCTGGGTATTACGTGTATGTGTATATGAAACTGGGGAACAGGCTTTCCAAATGCAGGTTTTATGGAAACACTTGATAAGGGCATATAGTGATAACTGTTTATACCTACACAATATAAATATTTGGTCTAAAGCTCATATGCCTGATTTTCTAGATATATCTATATAAAAGAAAGATGTTGAGATTTTCTTACAACTGTTTCCTTGACTTTTGGGTTGGATTGAATATTTCGAAATGGGAATCAGCCAGGGTACAAAAGTGAATATATATATATATGTATTTGAATATGACGTGTCTTGAGGATTATTTTGTATATAAGATGATGGCATATGGTTTATCTATTTCACTCCTGTTTTTGGATAATGGTTATGATTATTTTGAAATAACACTCGATACTTTAATATATGCCACATATTTGTAACTTTACCTGCTGGCTTTGGAAATTGGTTTAAAAAGTACATTCTTATTGCTTCTCTCGCCCATTTGAAAATGATTTATATTATCGTGCTGTTATGCATGGTTTAGGCTCGGTTGGTATACAGGGAGACTATTTAAGGGCCCATGGTCCTGGGTGGAGCCTTAGTGCGGACCCGAAGTATATAGCCCCGTAGTGGCTCGACAGTTGGCCATGTGTTTTAGGCAACTGATCGGTTATCCTCGAGAGGTCAGACCCCGTAGTGGTCGGTTTCGGCTGTCGTTGTGCCGGAGGCTGGTTAGCCTAGAACAACGTCCTGATATACGTTCCGTGAGCCTGGTCTTCGAAATTGATGGGCATTATATTGCATTTATAACTGTTCAAAACCCACATCATTTACATTATTGAACTTTGGACTGAATATAGAACTTCTTGACTTAAGCTTATCACTGAAAGACCACACAAGTTTATAACTGCGTTATCTACTGTTTTATAAACGTTATAGAAACTACGTTTATTTAAAATATTCCATGTATCATTGTATTATTGTTATTTGTAGAGGTTATCTTATTCCTACTGAGCAAGTGGAAGCTCACCCCTGCTTTTATGCAGCAGATTACAGGTTGGCTCGGGGTTTGCATACATGTTTTGAGACAAGCCTCTATTCGAGGATTATTAGATGATTGCATGGTCGTTTCTGCTTTGGACCTGCATATTATTGAGTTGTGTAATATTTACATTTTATTTTCTTGATTTTGGGACTTGTTACTGTTTGTGGCATTGCCTATTTGCCAGTGATGTTGGCATTATTATTATTATTTGATTTATTACTATTGTATCAGACGTTTGGGACATTTGTATGAGCATAACATTTCATACAGTTAATTATGCCTATATTTCTTATCTCTCATAAGGATATATGAATGAGCAGGTCAGGTTGTACCTCTATCTTGACACGTGTTGACCTATCCGGAAGGGTCAGTACGATTGTTAGGTTGGGGCGTTACAAAATTAATATTAAATCCATAATCATAATAAAAAGATGATACAGATAAGATAATATGTGTGTGAATTGCCCATAGGCATAATGTCAATTGCCGTATACAAAATTGATTTAGTTTGAATTGTCCAAGGGGTAGACCGCCTCACTTGTCCTGACCATCCATAATCAAATGGAACTATTCCACTCTCTATTTCCTTTGTACCCAAGTCACGATATATATATATAAAAGGTAAATTGCATAAGAATGTCAAAGGTGACATCCAAAAAACAACAATTGACTTCTTATATATGTCATGCATGCCAAAAAAATCACAATGATCCAATGATTAATTTTTGAAAAAATAAAAAATAAAATAAGAGTAGCTTTGAAAAAGTGGTGACATAAAATTTTTGGTAGGCATGACATAGGTAAAAGGGATATTTATTCCAACGATCGATTTTTCAAAATCTATTATGTAATCAGTCCTATAAAGGTCACACCTTACACAACTTTGCATATGTAAGGTGCACCTTATAATAGATTCCTTGTACATGTATAAATATTTTTTATATAATCGAATTCAAGTAACCCATAGTTTGACACATGATTTGCAAAATCCAACATGAGACAGTTATTTCGAGAAATCCACCATTGGATTAGGTGTTTCGCTTATACACAACATGCATGCAAAAAATCACATTGATCGAATGGAAACTTTTTAAAAAATGTCGCAGTTTTGAAATAAACTGTTTCAGTTTTTCACCAATTTTTTTTTTTTTTGGGTCAAGAAATCCATTGGACTTACGAGCCACATACACAATTCATCGTTGGTGTTTCTTCACATGCATGATGTATATAGATGGAACACCTAACCTAACGGTATTGTTGATGGAGTAGATTAGATTTTTTAAAGCTAGATAACTCCATTAATGAAGAAAATATATGGATAGATACAAGTACAAAAAATTTATCGGAAAAACACTAGAAACATGACAAAACTAGGGCAAAGAAACAAATTCTATGTATCTAAGATATAGAATACTTTCCTCAACAAAAAGAAAAAAAGAAGAAAGAAGAAGATAGGAGAACACCACCAAACAACCCCCAAAAGAAAAGAAATACAAAATAATACAAAAAGGGATACCATGCAGACTACACTGTCTATTACAAACTATGTTACACGAATTTATCCAAGTGTCCAACTTTGGTTCTTGTATACCCTAAGATCAAATAGTGGTTTGCATCACATAACATGCATGACAGGGGTATGTCCTCCATATTTGACTAAACCTGCAACAAAGAAGCAAATTAACGGAACAGTGAGCTTGGAATATCTACCTCTCTCCCTCTATTGAGTATATCTAGCAACAATTATGTCCAAACACATTTCCTATACCCAAACCCATATTGCGTCATGATCGACATTGGTGTTTCATACATTTTGAAGTGTCAAGGTAACATTGAAGAATATATTGCACTCTCCATCTTATCAAAGATACTTCGAATTCTTGTCTCCTGATACACAACAAGAGAGCAAAAGAGATTTTGCTATATTCTGCACTCTCCAAAGCACACAGCCTCTAGTGCTCTGAGGCTTAGAAAACCAACAAGCCTCTAGTGCGCACATCCTGAACCTTTTTGGAAATTGGGACCATGAAGAAGACAAAAACGAATAGTGAATTAAAAGATGTCCACCTGACTCAGAATTAGCTTTGTACAGAGGTCCTCTCAAGAAATGCACTTGTTAGATATGATCGATCAATTCTAAGGATTTCATCCACGAATGCTGACCATAAAGAATGAAATTTACATGGAATGGGAACCTTTTAAAAGGACTTCGGTTGGAAATTAAGCGATCGCCATGTCTCGCCAATGACCTGCAAAACAATCATATAAAGATTCTTGACAAACAGCTTGCTTTAACTTAGTGTATGGGAGGAATAAGATCTGGGGAGGTTTGGATCCTGAGCCATCCCTGCGTGAATGGAATTGAATGGTTGTACAACTGGACCGGGGGTGGGGGGATAATAAAAAATTTTGATATTGTTTTTTATTAATAACTTGATGGTGTATATGACTGTAAACTAGGAACCAGAATCGCATGTTTAGAACCAATCTACTACTTATATTGTGATTGCCACTGTAATTAATCTCCCTTCTTGAAAATGGCCAAGTCTGTTTCAGTAAAGTAGGAAAAATGCAAACACAGTCAAACCTGAATATAGATATAGAAAACTGATTTTATATGTAGATCCATGGAAGAACTGATTACCTTTGTCAACTACGAGTAAGAAGTCCATGGAGAGAACTAGCTACCCCGCGTCTCCTCCCCTACATGATTAAAAAAAGGAAAGAAAGCTCTTATGCACATCCTCATTTCAGTTTAGCTAAAACAAATAACTATACCCACCTTCTCATGGTTAAACAAGTCATCTGCAACGGCTTCCATTTGCTTCCGCTTTTTCTCTTCTTTCACAGACTGGACTACTTCCTCACTCCCATAGTCAGAATTTCTATCATCAACAAATGAAAAGCACAAACGAAAACATTATATGCTAATGATGTTCCAAACACTAGATAGGAATCAAAATGTGTTAAAAGAACATGGATCTTACTTATATGGATATTTTGAAAATGGAATAAGATTTTCGAAGCTATTCCCAGATTGAGTATTTACCTACAAGTGCATTTAAGTATTTGGCAATTAAAAAGAAAACAAAAAGGGGATTATTAGGCACTACATAACCAGAAATACTTCACAGGAAACATTCAAATGTGTGATTCCAACAAACAAGTGAGCCCTAAATCAGTCAAGTCAAATGAACTTGACTCCAAGAGTAACAGGTATAGCTTGCAACATAATGTCAGTATAAGCAATCATATATGAAGAAATTACTAAAATAAAGGGTAACCAGTTTTGTTGCAACTCAGGGCATTCCTCTACCAACTTAACTCAAATTTCTTCGACCAAACAAAGAAGTTGACAATAAATTTGCTACAGCAACATGCCAAAATAGAAATAGAAGGAAAAAAAGAGCAAAACACAAGCTTTTGAAAATTCCTTGGACAAGGAAAAAACTCAGGAGTCAAAATTACGGAAAAAAGAGATGGAGGCCAGGTCATTACCATTCTGAAGCGTTTGAAATTTAAAACTGTATTGTTCATCATAGAACTGACTGTAGCAGGTAAGTTCATATCTCTCACAATTAAATCTTGGCTGTAAATAACATCTGCATTTCCACTTTCGGAATCATCAACCTTGTCTATTCTCTTTTGTATACCATCATTTGCATCCCTAAAGGTCTTAATGCAACTATTCTCTGATCTGGTATTAGCATCATCAGTAGATACCTCCACTTTGCTCTCATACTTGACAGCTTCTTTTGTGCTGGCAGTGCCAGCTGCATGAACCGATGTGGCTGCTTCTGCTTCTATATCAGAATCCGCTACTACTGTCTCATCTGTGGAGCATGAAGATGAGACAGGTACTGCAAAAGGACATATATTCAGCTAAACTACTTTCATATGTATGAAAAAATGCATGATATGATTATAAACTATAAGATACAATTTATTTTGAAAGATGGAAAAAATATTCAATAATGAGAAAAAGATAAAAAGATTTAAGAAGAAATTATATTATTTTCAGGAAACAACACCAAGATCTAGTAAATAAAATACATTAGGATAAATGTCCCTGATAACAAAAAGAGTAAATAAAAACCTTTAATAAACTGTAAGTCTTATTTAAACTTTGAGGCAAGTATTTTATTTGAGGCTGCCACATGTCAAGTATGGTATTGCCTTTTGGGTTCATTTTTATGTCACTGTGTGTATGTGTGGCTTGCTACAATTGATATAGATCATGATCATAAGAGTAGAA
The DNA here is from genome assembly GCA_017140935.1 of Hamamelis virginiana. NCBI lineage: Eukaryota > Viridiplantae > Streptophyta > Magnoliopsida > Saxifragales > Hamamelidaceae > Hamamelis > Hamamelis virginiana. Next base: position 57,653 of record JAESVK010000977.1, read on the forward strand.
CACCCCCCTGATCGCATAGCCCATGTCATCTCTCTACCCAATGAAGAACATATCCTCATTTGCTCGATATAAATATATAATGACATCTGATTATAAAATCTTTAGTATGCAAATGCATAAAATAACTAGAAAATTAAATCAACTGCTTAGTTTTACCCAATTACTGAAACAGGTGGTCTTGATTAGCATTATGCAACAAAGACAAAATATTTTCCAATCTATGAATTTATTGTTCTTTGGATGGCTAACTTTTACACCCATGCCTTAGAAATAATATATTTGAGTGAAAATTTATGGTTTAACAGCAGCAAAAGAATTTTTTTTGTTCTATATTTCCATTGCAACGTGATGCTTAAGAGTCTATGCTTGAACATGTTGCTCCCCCTTACAATAAATATTCCGGATATTTTCATAGGAAAAAGAAACTCTTTAATTTAAGGAGTATAAAAAGAAACTTCAAAAATATATAAACTTACTGGAAGGTAATATCAATGTAGATCGATCCAGATTCCCAGATAAAACAGCACAAATCAAATCCATTTCTTTCACTCTAGATAACGAACTGAGTTTATGGAAGCGATCAAACTTGTCTGCTGATCCTTCGGGAGTAACACACACTACCTGATTATTTTCTCCATCCTCCAGGTCCTACAAGAAAATATTCAGCTAAAACACATTAGGAGAAAAGCTAATCAGAATAAAGAACTCCAGTACTTCTCACGAAATGGCCCAAAATATAAGGTTCAAAATAAAGATCATGACCATTCCTTTAGTGCAGCATTCACTTGCTGGTTTCATTCTAGTCATTTGAGTTATCATGACTGGAGTTAGTGTAAAACAAATTACTTTAATAATTTTGGGGAATTCAGTTGGGTGTTCCTGTGAAAGTTCCTGCTCTGATATTGGTCTCACTGTGTGGCTTTGATAGGAGGGAAAGAGTGAAAGTTTTGTGGTCTTATGCTTTTCTAGCAATCACCCAAAATTTTTTTGTACTAATCAATGGAGGTCTTATGGGATCACATTGTCTTCCTCGCCTCCACTTAGGTCTTACTCCCAAAAGTATTTGCAGCAATGCCTTTGAGGATTGTCATGTCTGATGGAGCTAAGATTTGTTCTTCCATTCATCCTACCCCAGCGACATATGACTCTTGAATGCAACCTCCTTAAAGGAAAGCTAGAACTCAATTTTGATGGGTGTTCCCTTGGGAATTTGTAGTGGGTTAGTATTGGGAGGAAAGTTAAAACTCAATTTTGACGGTGTTCCCTTGGGAATTTGTACTAAGTTGGTATTGGGGGTAATCATTAAAGATCATAATGGTAGTAGTATCTAAACTTAGCTGGCCAGTGAGTAGTGAGGGATATAATCTAAAAGCTAAAATTCTCAAAATTCTAAAGCGTTCGCGACAGGCTTCAGCATTAGGGTTATCTCAGCCACTAATTGAGGAGACTACTGTGGTTACTGGTTAGGCAAAGTTGAGATGTATTGAGTTTGTGGCGCCGTGGCAGTACAGTCACTTTCTTCAAACAAATCTCTCTTCCTTCTCCTGGGGTTGAGTATAGGTAGGTCCACATATCAGCTAACAGGGAGGCTGACTTGCCAGCCAAAAGAGGAGTTATGACTCTTTACACTTTCAAGGTTATTTGTATCCACCCAGAATTATTACTGAGGGGAGATGACCCTGTTTTTTCTTTTCTTTTCTTTTTTTATTATTATTCTTGCTCTTCACCTTGAGTATCCTCTCATGCTCTCTCTTTTCTCCTTTTCTTTTGAAGAACATCCTTCTCTCTTACACCTTTTCTCTTAAAAAAGCTTCATTTGTCATCAACTTTTTTCTTTTTCTTTACCTCGATTATTCTCTCTAGTTTTCTCTTTGTCCTTTCCTTTTCAAGGATCCCTTATCCTTCTCTCTTGCAATTTCTTTTCTCTTAATTAGTTTCATTTACTACAAAAAAAAAGTTTCATTTGTTCAAAAATAGGTAACAACAACAATAATAATGATGATTTCTTGGCTAAAGAACTCTAGAACAACTAATTCAAATAAACGTTGGGATATTGGGGTGAGAGGTAGGATTGTGATAGCCTGGTTTCCCCAGAAATAATACTTCTACATGTATTAGTGCCAAAGCCTTGCCTCTAAAAACTAATGTAGGCCCAAATGGACTACAAAAGGAACAGAAGGAAGGAAAGGGGCCTAGAGGACAAACCAAAATTATTTGTACTTCTTTTCCTGTGCAAATTTGTATAGCTATTTTGTCTACCTTCTAAATACCAATAAAATGACCTGACAAGTCCAAGAGATGATTCCACCAACTCAAAGACTAAAAATTACAACCATAATTTGCCACAAAGTCTCCAACTTGATTACCTTCCCTAAAAATCCATTTCAATGTAATAATAGAATAAAGCAAATGGAAATTTCGACAACCATTGCTACCTCTGTTTAGGCATGACTGGTCACATGTGAGATTTTCAATGGTCGTATAAATCTTTCCTTGTTGACATGAGACTAAAATTTTGGGACCCCGATGGGTGTTACTTAGTAGATCAAATGTAGAGAAAAAAAAAACATCTAAATTATGTGAATTTGAACCGTGTATGAGTACTCTATTGTGAGATTGTTGTAGTTTTTCTACCATTCATAAAAATAAAAATCAAATAAAAAAAGTATTGAAACAGAATGGTTAAACATTAAACTAAGTAAAATTCATGTAAATTTTATACGCTAAGTCAGATATGAAATTAGTAGGTCCGACCTGATCTTTTTAATGTTGATACGGTGAAATTTAAATGATTAGTATACAAGAGATCAACTTGGGTCGATACAACTACTAGCACATCAGCACAGGTGAAGCATGTGCCTCCTACTAGTGTGAGAAATTCGAATCTATAGAGGCTAAAAACTGCTTAGATCTTTTAAGAACATACCACAAAGACCCAGGAGTATTAGTTGATATAAAATGATTACAACTTAGGAGTCGATTTCCAAGAAACTAAGAGTAACTTCACTCCACAAGAAGGCTGATACCATCCACAAGAGCTTGCATTTTTTGTTAATATTTTCCTTTAACTTTTGTCGTAATCTCCTATGAGTCATTTCACTACAATATCAGAGCGACTATCGTACCCTGTACCCATTGATTTCTTTTTCCTTTTCACATTGAAGATTGCCAAGTTTGACAATTTGCTTAGCCCTGATCTTCAGTTATGGACCACTTGTTTAAATATCCAATTTAGAATAAGCAATTTTCAACCTACAATGTCCAATACAAACTTGCAAACATAATATCAGTTTCTCTCTACCTAAAATCAATAGTATTATAGTCCTGAAAGATACCAAGATTAGAATGAGTGAGGAATTAATGAATACACTATATTCTTGGACAAACTGGAAAGTAGTAGAGAGAGTAAATCACGTACTTGGCTAGTTGAACAAAAGTCTTCAATGAAAACAGTCTTCGCACCGCACACTTCCAATAACGAAGGCAACCTATCCCCGAATTTATACTGTAAGAGGACAAAAAATGAATAAATGTACATGCACATCAATCATCCCAACTTTTCCTAAATTGAGATATGTTTCCAAACATGTATAAAATATAGAGAAAAACAACTATCAAACTATCCATCACATCCCTTCAATACACATCTCTTCAAAGAAATAGATACTTTTTATTAACATACTATGAACCTATAAATGCTTATAAAAAGTTATAATCTGTTGATGTGCCCCTATTGTCACGGAAGTCTTTCGTCTTCCCGTACAAATGGTAAATGAGAGAGTCCTTTTCCACTGATTGCCTGCTCTGATACAGTATGAATGAAGGGAGCATCAAATTCATTTTATTAAGATTTAAAAGTTTCTACACACTGGAAGAAGAAACAAATATAAATGTCCTAAATATTTCCATACCCAAAGAAATTTAAAATGATATTAGACTTATTTGAGTTCTTTCAAAGATCATTTAGGAAGCGCTGTTTTCACATTCCTAAGACCAGTAGATGTAGAGTTACCCATTAAAGCTGAAATCTTGGCTCTTTTGGAGGGACTGAGGGAAGCAACGAGTTTGGGTTTTTCTCAGTTAATGATTGAGGGGGACTCTTCAGCTATCATTGGCTGGCTGAGATCAAGACATTTGGGGGCTTGCAGATATAGCCACTGCATGTGCGAAATCTTGGACTGTAAATCTTCCCTGTCTGGGAGTGGTAGCTTCTTGGATTGCTAGATATACTAATGAGGAGGCTGATTCACTGGCTAAGAGGAGAGCTTATACTTTGAATCCTTCAAGAGGAGATTTTATCCTCCTTGAGTAGGTTGTTGGGCACTTGGGCTTTAGCACCCTTTTGTTTCCTCCAGGTCTTTCTGTTTCTTCTCTTTTTCTCTGTTCTTTGTACCGATAGTTCTTGGAAGGACTTCTCACCCTTCCTTTTCTTGTAACATTTTTATTTTTAATGAATCTTGTGTTCCTTATCAAAAAAGGAAGAACAATAAAGAAAAATAAAATAAAAAATAAAGCGCTTCAAATGTTTTAAGTGACTAAAGTAATCAAAACAGTACCTTGTGTGTCGATTCCATCAAGAAAGTGGATCCTTCCAAACAAGTTTCACGAGATTTAGGGTTTGCAACTTTAACTGAAACTCCTTCTAATGTCAATGTTGGAGCATGGCTGAGGAAAAAAAGCACAGTTCTATCAGTTTAACACAAGCTAGTCTATGAGGAACATCATGGAAATTAAAGCAAATCCCATCAGAATGAAAACAATACGTACGAACAACAGCTGGGGATTTCAGTGCGAATACTTTTTTCTGCAACAAACTGAATATTATAATACATCAATTAGTAATCATTCAGAATCCAAATGTATATGGAATAACTATACTATTGGTCTAGATTCAGCTTCTAAAATAAATCATTTTATATGTAAAGATCGCAAAGCATACTTTATAACTCCATTATAATTTTGGCACACTCAATAGTGTTTTTCAAAGTGTGAATGAGCTGGCATATACACCAGCTGGATGAGAAGGATGCATGAAAAAACATAAATGTGTGTGTGTGTGTGTGTGTGTGTATGGAAAGAAGTCCTCCCTAAACAACATTTCTTAGGAAACGACAAGATTACAAAGGAGGACAAGGTGTCCAAACTAGAAAAGAATATATCAAAAATAAGGACCACCACCAAAACAAGATGACAACACACTCACAGCCCCCAGCACAAGGAAATTAAAAATACTTAAGGAGGATAAAAATGCCCTTTTTGATGATTTCCAGTAATCAATAATGTTTTAGCCGAAAAACCAGCCTCAACATCACCAAATCTATGAGTCCAACATCACCAAATCTATGAGTCCACCCTAGGCTGGTGGAAAGAGCACAACTTTATTTCCTTAAACCAAACCCAGCAGCGAGCGCCACGGGCCCACTGCACGCTCGCAAGGTTGATAGCACTACCTGGCCAACAACAACACTGGCTAGAAATGCCACACAACAAATCTCCACATCGCCAAGACGAACAATTTTACTAACCTAAAGCAAGTGAAATCCTATTTTGTCATCAGATTAATATATCTTTCTATCGTGGAAATTTAGTTTTATAATGGTTTTAGTTCATTGGGGGTTCGCAGGGCAAATCTTGTTTGATCATTCTCACATGTCAAAAACAATATCAACTAAAACAAGAAAATTTGTTTCTCTACTTACAAATTGTATCCATGTTCCTCTGAACCTATTGATGTGAAACCAAAAGAGAGAAAGAAGTGAGAAGAAAAGAAGAGAAGAAAGAGAATAGAACATAAGAAATTAATGGAAAGACAGAAGAAAATTAGGGGAAGAGAGAGATAAAATTTTGGGGAAAGGAGAAAAAGAAGAAGGAAAGAGAAGAAATTTAGGGAGAGAGACAGAAGAAAATCTCTCATACATAATAAATCAAAGGACCCAATTTTGCTATAATCTATGAAAATAGCCTCATAAAGGAGTATTTATACAAGGGTAACAACAATCTTACAATACTAACCCTTGATTACAACTAAAACGTTTCAATCTCAACCCTCCAATCTACTTTAAAAGTCACGCTAGTCAAACTAATTAAAAAGATTAGAAAAATAATAATAATTATAAAATCATAATAAAACAAAAGAAAACAAATGCAAGCATTAAAATAAAACTAAAGGCTAACCTTCATGCAAGCTCAACACCAAAGCCAAGATGAATGACAGTCTCACAAGGAACTTGCATTGGCTTTAGATGCTCCTGCATCAGTTATACACTAATAGTTCTCTTTAATTTGGGTTTTACAAGAATGGTTTCTATATATTACTTGAAATTAATTTCTCCTTCTTTTGCAGTATTTTAATTTTCTAAATTCAAAATTTGTATTCAAAGTTTGGCTATCAAAAATCACATTGCCTAAAATTAGTTTTCTTCAAAAGTACACGTTCCTGTAAAAGAATTTAAACCTGATTTGTGGTCTTATGACCTAATTTTGAGGTCTTAACACATCTTATAATGGAATTCCCTTTTAGGCTCCATCTGTATGATTTATTGTTAGCCTTATGGCTTCCACCCTTGTTAGTTGATTTTGAAGATAACAATCATTGTGTTGTGATTCTATTTGATTTACATATTGTGTAAATTTGCAAGCATGAATTGTGGTAAAATTCATCATGATGTTTGTATCTTTGTATCATGGACTTATTCTTGCATCATGGATTTGTTTTACCTAAAATATACATATGCTTTAAATGATAATCTTTAGTATCTTTATATGCATATTGTTAGGGGGAGCCACAAATCATTGATTGATTTATTTGTTTCATTGATTGATTTATTTATTCTATATGCAAATTGTACTCAATGTTCGATGATAACAAACATTGTTCTATGTATATTCAATTATGCATATGAATACTTTGTTATACACTCTTGATAATTGTCAAACTTTATAGAGTGATTATTTGGCTATTCTTATTTTGATTCATTGACATTATCCTATAGTTCTTATATATCCATTATCATATATATATATATGCTTATAAGAACATGATTCAAGTTGTCAATTGAAGAAGGCTCAACCATCATTAAAGCTAAGCTCAAGTGAACTTGTTGATCATTCACTAAGGAGCATGGAGCAAAGACCTACAACTTTATTGAAGTCAAAGATGAAGCCTAACACAAGCCAAGCACAAGTGTTGAAGATCCTTTTTAAAGATCTTGATTTCTTTCTTGTGTAAGAGTGCTTAGGATTTATTATGTAAATCTTTCTATAGGTTAAACTCTCTTGGCTCAATTGACTATGACTTAAAAACCATAGGTTTTAACTGTGGAAAATCACATTTTGGTAAAAAGTTAATTCAAACTCATAATGGGCTATTTGGATTCAAAGACAAAATGTTTTACACTTATTGCTTTGGCATACTTATCTTAGAAAAACATTTTGAACTAAGCTAAAAATGTCTTTGAACACTTAGTTAACTAGTCCATATGTTGGAAGTTGGTTTGGACTCAAGAAATCTCAAATATTGGCTTTACAACATAGATAGTCGACTAAACTAGTTGACCTAGTCGACCTAGTCGACTAAGTATGATGTCAACTGCCAAATTATGAGAAATCTTGTTCTAGTCGACTAACCATGTGTACTAGTCGACTAACTTGCTTTCTAGTCGACTAATCGAAGGTCAGTGGCTTTGATTTGAGATGCAGTTCTTCTAGTCGACTAAACCTAGTTGCCTAGTCGACTAATCGATTCCGGAAAACTTAAATCAAGTATTTTAAATGGCCTAGTTGACTAACCTTTTAATCCTAGTCGACTAACTGTGCCCAGATTTCAAATTGCAAAGCTTTCCAGTATAGTAGTCGACTAACCCCTTTTGTCCAGTCGACTAAGACTTGTCTGCTGCTCAATAACGGCTCTATTTTTGTGCCTAACGGCCATATTCTTTGAGGGGCCTATTTATACTCATTGTATGAGTCCTGAATCAGCTAATGAACACACACAAACTCAAGCCAACATAGTTTACATAATTTTTGTGTGATATTAGTCAATTGATTCATCATTCTCTCTTGAGCCAAACTTTAGATCTTATCTTTGAGAGATATTAGTGAGAGCTTCATTTGTACTTCATCTACTCTAGGGGAGTTATTCATTGTACACAAATCTTGTTGTAACTCTTGTGAGGAGCTTAGTGCTCTTGGTTTAATCTCCACCCGGAAGTGAGATTGGTTGAATGCTCTTGGTGAGCATTGGCTCTTGGAGAGCATCGGCTCTTGGTGAGCATTGGGGAAGTGTTCTTTGTGAGCACTGTTGAATATTCTTTGTGAGCATTGGGGAAGTGTTCTTTGTGAGCACTGTTGAATATTCTTTGTGAGCACTGTTGAATGTTCTTTGTGAGCTTTGGTGAGAGTCTTCCACCCGCGAAAGAAGGCTGTGTAAAGGTTTCTCCACCTTGAAGGAGTAATCCTTAGTGGATTGTGGAATCCTTGGGCTGAGTGCTTAAGGCGTGGATGTAGGCAAAGTCCGAACCACGTTAAATCGTTGTGTTTGATTTCTCTCTCTCTCTCATTTCAATTAATTGCTTATATATATATTTGCTTCTGCTGAAATTAATTGAATCATAATTTTATTTGGTAATATTTGATTAAAGTTTGCCATAAAACCTATTCACCACCCCTCTAGGGTTATTTATTTGGGACAACATTTATCATAAGCAGGGTTCGAAGTCTCGGGCGATTCCGAGATGACTCGGACGAGTCAACCAGGTATCGGAGGAAGCCTGGACGAGTTTTCGTCCCGAGTTAAAATTCACGGCGAGTTTATGTAGACTCGTGCATCTCGGCCGGTATCTCGTCCGAGACGAGACGAGACGAGATACCGAGATCTCGGCATCTCGTCTCGTCTCGGACGAGATACCGGACGAGATACACGAGTCTAGACTAATAGAACAAAAAAACTAGGTTTTGAAATGAAAGAAAGCTGCAAACTGAAAAAGAAGAGATTCCATGGAGAAAATGGGATCTGACCTGCGCGTGCTTGAGTCACGGGTTGGGTGCAAGCTTTTTCTATAAAGTAATGGATACCCTCGACGAGTTCCTCATCCTCTTCCTCTTCCTCTTCATCTTCTTCTGAGAAGTGAGAACCCAGTGGGACAGTGGGTACCGACGGCAGTGAAAAAAACCCCCTTTTTTTTTCTGGACTGCCGGCAACCAACACTGCCGACAACCTGAGGTGGACTGTTGGAGGTCTTCGTGGCTGTTAGAAGGGTTTCGTGGCTGTTGCCGGCGCGTTGAGGACATCCGGCGAGGCTCGGAGGCTGCCGCTGCTCCCGCTGCATCTCTCGACTCTCGAAGCTCCCACTTCTCACATCTCACTCGAGTGAAGGTCAGGTCCTCTTGTACTGTGACTTGTGTTAATAAATATCTTAATAGTATTTATACTTTAAAATGATGCTTTTATAGTTTTATATATTAAAAGCAGGTTATAAATAGACTGATATTAATAGTATTATAGTTTTATATATTAAAATGATGCTTAATAGTATTATTTAGACTCTTGTACTGTTATGGGCTTGAAGACTCTCGAAGCTCTTGTACTGTTGTAGACTTGTATAAGTCAGACTGCTGCTATTTACGGGGTACTTTATAACTTACTTTTATTTAAGTAGGTTATATTAAAGATATCTTAATTTTATTTATATTTTAGAAAGGTGCTCTTATATATTAAATATGTCAGACCTGCTTTTATATTCTCAAGAAGATGATATTTTGTAATTTGCTTTTATATTTTAAACAACTTGGCTTTATATTTTAAATAAGGTCAGACCTGTTTTTATATTTTAAATAACATGGCTTTATAATTTAAATAAGGTCAAACCTGCTTTTATATTTTAAATAATTTGTCATAAAAATTAATTTTATAATTTATAATTTTAATTTTGAACTATATATATTTTTATATTGTTGTTTAATTTTCTTTTATCATTTTTTTATTATTATTTATACTATCCATTTTCAAATCATCAATGCCGGTTGAATATTTTGAGAAATCGACCATTGGATTAAATACTCTTCTTATACAAGTCATACATGTCAAAAATCACATTGATCCAACGGTCAGATTTTAAAATATCTCACTGTAAAAAGCTGCAATGATTTTAATTATAATAATTTTTCACGGTAACATAATTCAGAAACCAACCGTTAGATCACTGTGATTTTTAAGATACATGATATACATAAAAAAAATATCTAATCCAACGGTTGATTTATGAAAATATTAAATTAACACTGATGTTTTAAAAACGGATAGTAGAAATAATAATAAAAAAAATGGTAAGGGGAACACGACCCTTTACATAAATAGGCCTAAAGTTATTATTATTATTTTTTAAATAATATAATTAATTTATACCATTAGTCCCAAAGTTTTTTAACATAACAAATTAGCATGTGAATTTTGAAAATCTTAGGGACCTTACAATATAAAATTGAATCTCGTGATATATATTATTTTGGGCTACATACTTATAAGTTACAAGTGTCAAATATAATTTTTTTTACACCACTAGGTCCAAGATTTATTTAAATTTTTATTCAAAAATTCTTTGTACACTAGGTAATTTTTTATTACTTATAAGCATATTAAATAAGTTTTATTGCTTTTTTTTAAAAAAAAAAAAATGTATGTACACTAAGTAATTTTTTATTGAAAAAAAAAACAAATTACGAAATTTGTAACTAATTAAATAATTTTTTTGTACAAATTTATGTTCTATTCTAATTTATAGAAAAACAATATTTTTATTCAAAAATTCTTTGTACACTAGGTAATTTTTTATTACTTATAAGCATATTAATTAAGTTTTATTGCTTTTTT
>JAESVK010000977.1:71222-92694 GCA_017140935.1 Hamamelis virginiana
GGCGAGCACGGGATGGTAGGGATTCACAAGCAAGTCGTGGAAAGGGGGTTTATCAAGGAAACTCAGAAGATGAAAATTCTGATAGTGGCAGTGAATCCAGTGATAGCAGAGGTGGAGGTGGGGGTGGGGGATTTAGTGGTGGGGGATTTAGTGGTGGTGGAGATGATGGTGGTGGTGATGATGGTGACGAGGATGACGGTCGTGGTGGTGGTAGTTATCCGGTTTCGACCCAAGTTGAAACCCAGACATGGCAAAAGGGGCGTGATAGGTTCTATGCCACACAAGATACAGATCATGGATTTCGACCAGAGTCAACAAGAATGCCGGAGACGAACCCTGCTGATGCACGGAGGAGGTATTGGGATCAGTTGGTTGGTTTTCCAAGTGAGGATAGTAGTACACCTGATCATGCATACGAGGAAGTCATGCGGAGACAGCAAGGGCAGGGTGGTCAACTAGGTACCACGGGGCCTACGCTTGATGTTCAAATGGGCAGAATGCATTTAGGATATGGGCAACCATCCTCATCACAGCCACCGCCCCCATTGCGGAGATCTCGTAGCAGTGCTACTTCTAGTAGAGTTCGTAGGGATTGCCCGAATGCACCACCTCCTAGAAATCCTAGAGATCCCGTGACGCAAATAAGTTATGGAGAACCACTATCTACCAGCACTAGTACTGGTGGTTACTATGATCGGGATAGACATCATCACCATGGTAGTGGATCTTATGGCAGTAGTAGTGGTGGTGGTTATGGATATCTCGACCGAGCCTCAAGTGGGTCTATGGGTTTTTTTGATGGTGGTTATGGCTCCAGTAGCAGTGGCACACAGATTAGTTATCCACCCAACCAACAAATCTATCCACAGAATTCTAGTGACCACTCTGCACAGGATACAGGCGAAGGCTTCTCTATCTCATTCTTCTTTGGACCTCAGTATTTACCACGACAATATGAAGGAGAAGGAGAAGGATTTCAACATCATCGCCACTCCACGTATCGTTGAAAAAGAACTCTTATGTGTTTACCTATTCTTTTTGCCAATGAAATACTAGAAAAAGTTGAACTTGAATGGACATTTGATGTTCTAAATCATAAATCAAGAAAAAGCTAATAACATATGTATTTTAATGCAGCAATTCAGTGCGCTAGCGCCTTTTTTTATGTTTTAAGGCATATCATGCACTCTAAGCCATTTATTTTGCTTGTTTGATGGTTCTAATTTGATTGCCTGATTTTTTCTGAATTTTCTATGATTTTTTTAAATTTTTTTGAACATTATTTCATGCCTAAAGTTGCATCTCGATCGAGACGCGACGAGTCGTCCGCGACCGCGACGCGACGACGTCCGCGACCGCGACTTTGAACCATGATCATAAGCCCTAAGGCCAAAAATTGAATAGCTATTTAGTCATTGCGTTAGGTAAATTCTCTTAAATTCAACATGCATTGACTTATAATATAATCATAAAGATAAGCCCTTAGTCCTTTACCAACATGTTAACCCTGCCTCATCCCCAAGGCAGGTTTAGCCTCTTTGTTCCTTATTTTCTTTATCTTGTCCGCACTTTCATGAATTTTCTACATTCTACATGTTTGCTGAACTTTCTATATTGTAATATAAGATGGATTTTATGGGAGCATTTAAGAGAACTAGATGAGGCCAAGCATCAATTCGGTTAAGAGAGTGTGTAATGCTTCCCCTTCGATAACTTCATCACAAATCCAAACCTTTGGAAATTGACTAGTCTCTTTCTCACTTGGAGTCTTTTAATTTGGTTCTTCCAAATGAAGCATTATAATTATCATTTCAATATTTATCATGGATTCCTTGTAAATCGGACCAAAGACATATGTCCTCCATTTTTAGGGATTTAGTCATTACAAAGTTGTAGGTTTCCTTCTTTCTTTACAAAAATGTTTGCGACTATTGTACTTGGATTATAAGTGATGATAAAAGGATTCACGAATAAAGTCATACAACCCTAATATATCCTCCTCTTCAATCCTCCTCACCATTTTTATGTCAACTTAAATGAACAACATATGCATAACAAATGGAAAGTGCAAAGACAAAAAAAACAAAAAATACTCACTATAAACATCTATAAGGCTAGAAGGAAACATGTGTCAAGCTGAGTTCGAAAATTGATAGGCAAGATGCCAATAAACCAAAACTATATTTTGCCTCTATTCATAAAAACAAAATGTTTCATCAAACGCCAGTAAAAAGATTATTCAAAAAAAAGTAGTAACTACATTATTCTAAGCTATAACTTAATTGCAAAATAATAACCCAAGAGAAGTTATTCAGGATATTGACATTACATACCTCAATCCAACTACTTAAGACAAAAGGTTTCTTAGCCACAATAGCTTCAAGTAGATCTTCTTTCACTGGCATGAATTGATCGACAAGCACATGTGTGCACTCTGAACTCATACAACAAGTAGTACAAGCACCTATAAGGAAAGCAAACCATTAATGAACCATAACTTATGTTATATTATCTAATGATCACATGACTTCTTAAGCCGTACATAGAAACCTTTGATATGACATCTGAGATAATGATTTAAGCAAAACCAGACAATAGTTCCAAATATGTTATATTTTGAAATAGATTGAAGGGTAAAACTATATATATATATATATATAAGGCTTCCACCAATAACAGTAGTCCATGTTATAGATATCATCACAGTGTTGTGAGTTTTAACCACTAACATTTAAAGTCCCCCTACACCAGCAGCAAAAGTTTCCGTGCCCCCCCCCCCCCCTCTTGATGTTTAACAAACGTCAAGAAATTGTAATAGGAATCACACATGAAAAAGCAAGCAGGATAATCATAGATGATATAGGAATGAGCAACCTTATTACCATACTGGCCAAAACATTTGGAAAATTTAGCTAAGTAGGGTGTTTCTAAGAAAATTACTGACCAATTGACAAAACTTTGTCCTGAAGGGGATGATTTACTTGGACGGGCTCCGAGCAGCAAACAAAAAATATGAGTGGAACAAAACAAAACCTGCCAGATATTAATCACAAAAAGTAAGAAGACCCGAGTTGAACATTGTAGTTTCAGTCTTACATGATAGTGTCAGTCTTAACAAACATTTAGAATTAATCAACACTAGCAAGACTAAATCTGAGGAATATTGATCATAGAATTGAACATGATAATGTCAGCACATAATGTTGCTAGAAAATTCCACACATGCAGACAATAAATTTAAAAATTAAAAAATAAAATAAAAATTACCTGTAGCTTGCATTGCCAGTTCCAAAAGAAACCAGGTCCCCATCTTTTAGAGTTGTTTCTCTATTTGGGAACTCGTGAACTTTTTCCTTTGACTCAAGATTCTTGTTGATAAATGTTCCGTACTTCGAGCAATCTCTTATCCGAACTTTAGAGGGAATGTTAGAATGTTTGTTTTCCAGAGGATTCAAGAAAATCATAGAATCAACAACAATCTCCGCATGGACTCTAGAAACTCCTTTGTCTTTATTAATGATTACATCGCAGCCTACAAAAGGAAGCAAAAAAGTTTAAATAATCATATTATCACAAATTCAAATTTAGTAAATTATTATTCAGATTAGATGTAGGAAAATATATACATATACATAAGTCAAGTCCAGGTTTGGTTTGGGGCACTCTGGATGTTTGCCATTGCTGGGCCTGATCCAGACCCCAGGGTCCCATAAAAGAACTGCCACCCCTAAGCAAGACATTTTTCAAAAAAAAAAAAAAAAATTGAGAATAGGGGAAATGTTGATGGGGCACTCTGGATGTTTGCAGCATATTTTCTTGCAGATCCTTTTTTTTAGTTACCCATCAAAAAGGAGAACTTCGCAGAAATTATGCTGGCTAAAATGACTTGGAAGGAAAAGTTCCTCCTAAAGTGAAGGATTTGGCTTGATTTGTAGCTCATTATAAAGTCAATACCAGAAATATGATCAATGATTGAGATTTGTCTGAAGGTTTTGGCAAAGTTGATAGAAGAAAGGTGCTTGGATTGTGTGCCTCCTTAGCGGTGGTTTTGTTTATTTGGCTAGAGAAAATCTAGGATCTTTTAAGATAGATCCCACCCCATTGAGTTAACTAGGGACAGGGCTGTTCGTATGACTTCTTCGTGGGCTACAACCACTAGTGACTTCATATTGGATTGGAGGCTTTTTTAAGAATGGATGCTTTTTTTAGCATTCTCAAAGTATTTGGGGTAAGATTTTGTCGCAAAGGCACAGATTTTAGTCCATCTTGAAGGCAATGGGAAGACTTCTAACATGGGTCCTTGCCAATTTGGTGAGCAAGGTTTAGTCTTCCACTATCATAAATTGGGAATCTAATGGCAACTTGGGGCCTTGGAGATATGCTCATTTTGTTTGGACTTCAGGAGATTCATGATCCATCATCTCTTTTAAGGGTGCAGCTCTCTTGGTTGTCAAGGTCGATGAATGAAGAGGTGGATTTCTTAGCAAGAGGAACAGCAGTTACTCTTCAGCACTATAGAGTAAATTTAAATGCACCTTGAGTGGTGATTAGTTTTCGTCCTTGGTTGTGATTGTTTGTTTGCTTTTCCTTTCCCTTTGGTTGTACTTGTATCTGGTTTGCTGGGTTCAAGTTGGTTTTAGCATTTCCTTTCGTTATCTCATCCTTCTATGATCTTCATCTTTTTCTCCTTAATACAATCTTTGTTTTCTACCAAGGAAAAAAAAAATTCATTTGCCAGGATTTGGTAAGCTTGGGTGATGTCCACAATGGTTGATGATCTCTATAGCTATTGAGAAATAAAACCCAGGGATATGAAATCTTGCTTCTGCACAGCTTTGGGGATTTTGAAGGGAAGAAACAGTGCTGAGCTAATTTTAAATCACATCCTTACGACTCTTCTTTGTGCAATGGTTTACTACAAAGTATTCTCATCAATTTGTTCAAACATTGGACTTGTTTTGATCTTAAAAAAAAATCATAAAACAGCCCAGCAAGAAGTTTGGTAATATAATTAATGCACCTGTTTTTGCTAACGAAACCGTTTTCATTATTTATAGACTTTATAAAACAATAGATAAAAATAAAAATTGATAACAGGCCTGAAATGTTACTACTAAAAGTAAAAAATAAATAAAACGAAACTAATCGATCAATACCTTTTCGACCCACTTTGTATGTTCCTTTAGTAAAGATGTAGTACTTGTCTTCACCTGTCAGAACTCACCAGAGTAGTAAATAGTAATGCATCAAAACCCAAAATCCTTCTCACAAATCAAGGCATTTTTCAATTTTGGGATGTCATCGAATAAACAAAACACGAAAAATACACCATTTAATCAATCACAGGGCAAGAAAGAGAAGAAGAAGGAGGAGGAGGAGTTTCATTCTTGTATCACACAATTTCATTTGTCTGTAAAACACAAGGTCGCACTGGACTCATCACTTTTCACGGTCTGCATTGAACCAATTACTTACTTTCACTAGGTCTACGTATATACCTGCTAACAGTTGCTGAATCTCAACAAAACAAAAAAAACAGTTTTATGATGAAGCTGAAGAAGAAGAAGTTGTAACCTGGAATTGGGTCGACCGGAAACAGACCCCACACCATATTGTGATTCTTCCTTCCTCTTCTTCTTCTTCTTCTTCTTCTTCTTAAATAGTTGAAGAAATTGTAGCTTCCGACAGTTTGATCTTTTGAATCGTTCGGTCTTGTGGCTTTTATTTTCGAATCCAACGAAGTAAATAAAACCCCAACAATGTGTGCGCGCGCTATGGGCTATGGCAAGGGGTGGTCACTCTTGGTGAAGCTTATGGCCTATGGCCTATGGCCTTTTGTTCAGAAATGATCAAGTCAGCATATGTTACACGGAGCACAGGCTAAAAATTTATCAAAAAATATAAATGTTTAATAAAAGGTTTGATGAATTTTAATTTTAATATTATTTAATAAAATATTTTTAAAATTTTAAATAATGCTCAGGTGTGAAAATAATAGTGAAACATTAAAAAACTAATTGAAAAATATAAATATTTAATAAAAATTTTAATCAATTTTAATTAATATAAATATTTAGCAAATATTTTGATCAATTTTAATTTTAACACTATTGAACAAAATACTTTTTATAATGTATTTTAAAAATATTTTTTTAAAAATATTTTTTTAAACAGAAGATAATTAAAAAAAAAAATTTCTCAAAACTAACTGTGAATTATTGTTATTTTTAAAAATTAAATAATATTAATGGAACTTTTTTTGCCATCATTTGGACCAAACACGTAAAGAAATATGCGAGAGAGAGCTTTACTATTTTTTAAAGAAAAATTCCATTCGTCCTCCCTAGTGTATCCGACCAACTTGGAACAACCATTTCGAAAAACCGACTGTTAGATTTGATGATCCACTTATACGTATCATGAATGCAAAAAATCACATTGATCCAACGGTCAGTTTTTGCAATTTAAAAAAAAAAAAAATTGTAGACAATAATGAAAATTTTGTGAAAAACCGTCACAATCCATTTTTGAAAAGCCGACTGTTAGATCAATGTGATTTTTTGCGATCATGATATGTATAAGTGGAGCATCAAATCCATCGGCTAGTTTCTCGAAATACATATTCCAAGTTGGTCAAATATACTAAGAAGGCCAAAGAGGGAGGCCAAAAAGGGAGGCCGAATAAAATTGTTCTTTTTTAAATAAGCAATACTATTCCACCCAGGGGTGGATCCAGGAATTCCGTTTAGGGCGGGCACCTTTTGTATTTTGATTTCAAACTTTAATATATATAATATCAAAAAAGGCCAAAAACCAAAATACATTGTTTATATAAACAAAAAGTAACAAACAAGAGGCTTATCATAAGGATTTAAAACGTAGATAAGGATTTAAAACAAAAATGAGGGTGGGCACTTTAGTAAATCTATATTATTTGAATTTATATATACCTACTAATTTTTTTTTAAAAAAAATTTGAGGGTGGGCACGTGCCCACCCTGGTCACAAGCTGGATCCGCCCATGATTCCACCTATCTATTTCACCCACCTTAGTTGGCATTTAATGTGTGGTTTACATAAATAAAAATAAACTTTTTATTGTTTCAAGATCAAACATGATTGGTCCAAGTAAGATGGGTGGAAAAAGTGGTCGGGTGAAATACGTGGGTGAAGTATTATTTTTCTTTTTATTTTGTACTCTTGTTTTATAGTTTAATCTATCTATCCAGTTCACTAAAAAAAAGTAATATTTTTCTTTTTAAATAAATATTTGAAATTTAAATTTGAAATGAATATAAGAAAAGAGAGAAATAATAATTGAATAAAGAGAAAATTGGGACACGTGCATTGTTTAAAAAGTATAGGAGCTTTTAATGGAAAGAGAGAGAGAGAATAATAGAAAAACAAAAAATAAGAAACAAAGAGGAAATTGGAGAGCTTGCCAACTCAGCCCATTGAGAACGGCTAGGCATATATTATAGTACTCCATAATACTATACTTTCGCATGTCGTGTCTGCGAAAAATCATAGTAATTCAATGCTCGATTTCTAAGAAATGTCACTGAGAAAAATTGTGACAGTTTTTATAAGCATGAAGTCCATAAATAACTGCGAGATGCAAATTTTAAAAAACTAGTCGTTGGATTAAATACTATACTTTCGCATGTCGTGTCTGCGAAAAATCATAGTAATTCAATACTCGATTTCTAAGAAATGTCACTGAAAAAAATTGTGACAGTTTTCAGCGGTCACAATTTTTCATAGCTATATTTTGAAATTTTGAAATTAGATTACCGTGATTTTTGGCATGCAAAACATCCATAAGTACAGTTTCTAATCCAACGATCGACCGGTTTGTCAAAATTTGTATCTTACAATTATCTATGAGTTTCATGCTTACATAATTTATGCAAGCATATATCGACTAGATTAGAACTCACTCTAGCCTTGTTAACTTCAAACTGCCTTAGAAAATAACGTAAAAAAATAAAATAAAATAACATAAAAAAATGCTATTCTTTCCCTTAGAGCGAATTCAACCTCTCCATTTTGGAATATATATCTCTCACAGCTGATAGATTGTACAATTCTCAATAATTAAAAAAAATAAAAAAAAAAACCACTTTTTTGTTTCTTGGGTTGCAAGCTTTACTTTCCTTGCTAGTTGCTACTCAGATCCATTCTCATTTTTGTTTTCAACTCCTAGGTACAAAAATCAAATTATGCTCCATCTCTCTCCCTGAAACCTTTCACTGTTTTAGGTGAAAGGCAGCATAATTCTCTAACACACACTTCATTGCTTTGGTACAAGGATGTCAAAGTCACTAACTGTCCATTCTGCTACTTGATCAGGGTCTTTAAAAATTTCAGTTCCCAAATCAATAGACATCCATTGCCTCCTAGCTGGTGGAGTCCCTGGATCCTGCAACAGATGCAAATTTATGTAACTATTGTTTTGGTATTGATTGCTTTTGAAAGCAAAAAAAAATACTTGGACATTGGGTGTTTAATATTGTTTTTGAAAGCAAAAAAAAAAAGGGCATTGGACTGTTTTATATTGCTTTTGAAAGCAAAAATTGCATTAGACATTGGGTGTTTAATATTGCTTTTCAAGCTATAAAAAAAACCTTGGACACTGTCATATTGGTTGTTTAATCTTTTTTAAGACAACCCAATTGGAATTGGACCAAATTTGCATTGGTTTTGAATCCTAATTAAATTCATTACGATGAAATTAAACCAAAGAAGAAAGCGAATTTAGATAATTAAAAGCTCAAACCTGGTAAAAATACAGCGATTGTGACAACCTCCCAACGTCGAGCTCCCATGTCCTTGGATCCCCAATCCAACCTTCCCCTTGCTGGGTGGGATATCCATAATCACCCCAAACTGGGTGTGGCAAAATCTGCAGTATCTCCTGAGGCTGAGGATTGCTATATGGATCACACAAACTATATGGTTCTTCCAAATGCTCCCCATTTCCTGGAGAACAATATATGTGATAGGCTGCATAAGGGTAGTTGGCAGTGTCGTTGCGAGGCACACGCGTGCCGTTGGCGAAAGTGTGGTAAGGCGGGCACATGTTGAGGTTATTGGCATGGCACCATGAAGTTATGTTTGGATTTAGGATCATTTCGCTGTAGCGAGTTACATCGGAAGTAACGTTGCCATCGCAAGGCTGACCGTTGTTTTTCCAACAGCTTCCCATGTCCATTAGGTAGAATTGGCTGCTAGGACCCCCTCCTCGAATCACATTCAAAGTAAACCTTACTTTGAAGTTTGGCGATTCTGGAATCTGGAAAGGTACTATTTTTGTTGAGTAAACTTCAATTTTTGATCCACAACCACCACAAAGTTGGTGAGACTTTTAGAGGGATAATTGTACCAAAAAGGCATATGATAAAGAAAGCTATTGGGAAAAAATGCAACTTGTGAAAAGAATTTGTTCTCTAATGGAGTTTCTATCATTAGAGAACAAATTGCTCAAATGGTCAGGAGTTTTTGGTAATGAAGAATTGCTATAATTACTGAAACATGACAGGGAGAAATGCCTCTATTAGGCTCCGTTTGGATCTTGGAAAGTACTAAAGAAAGGAAACGGGTTCCTTTCTTTAGCATATTTAAGCTTTTCTCTTTCCTTTCATTCATTCTTTCCATGATCCAAACAGAGGTTTAGCGAATTGCAAGAGAAAAAATTACTCACAATCTTTGACATTCCCCTCGTTTGGTAATGGTATCCGCCGGAAAATCCAGTCGTGGCATCGGATCTCAAGTAAAGCATCAACCATGGATACTTCTTCGATGTCCTCAAGACATGACGGAAAACCCAACTTCCCTCTCCAATTTCCTTCTCCCATGTAACAGAATGGTAAGAAATGTTGCCTACCATTCCTTTACTCAAATCAGCATTCAAGTCCCATGACCCAAAAAACCTTCCCCTAAGAGTAGTCCTATTAGGCCCTTGAAAGGTGGTGTAGTCATGATAAATTAATGGTTGGTTCATGCACCCTTCACCAAAGCAAGGGAATCCAGCATCAGGGCCGAAGGGTCCGATTTTACGGCCATTTTGTGGGCACTTGGCTGCATAAGTGTCCATGTTGCCACTTTTGAGCATGATCATCCAAAACTGCCATGGATTTGGGGTGTCTTCAACTTGACATTTAGAGCCTAAATAGAGTTCCTTTTCTGCAGCATAAAGGTCTATGTCAAAAAAGGCCTTTGGTTGCCCTCCAAGAAAAGCTTGCCCCACTCCTAGCTTGTTGTCTTCCTCTGTAACTCTGTGGACTAATATGTAAGGCAACAAATTGCAGATGGAGCAATTATTCTCTTCTGAAAAACAAAAACATAAAAACATGAAAACAAAAACAAAACAAAACAAAAAGGAAAATTCCAAAATTTGGAAAGAGAGCTAAAAAAGAGAAAATGGAAAACAGAACAGAAAGGATACCATTTTGCTGAAAGGAAGCTTTATATATGTCAAAGCAATCAGCAAATCTTGGGCTGCCCATTTGAGGAATTTCTTCTCCAACCTCATTACATTGATTCCATGACTCTATAGCCAAACGTAGGCCATCTCTTCTCATACCCGGATCGCCCACTGCCGATACATATTCAGTTTCAGCTCTCACAAACAGAACCCCAGAAAGAGAAATAACCACCAGAAGAAAAGCAAGATAGAAGCAACATGATGTTTTCTTCTGTTTGGCCATTGATGAATATTATCAAACTTAAGATGTAATACATACATATATAACTATACTATATATTAATATTGGAAATATTGGTTGGTGAAGTTGAATGGAAATAAGGAATTTGAACATGCAATGTTTTCTTGAAATACGTCGAGTCATGGAGTTCTTTTTTCTGTTTGGTTGCATGGAATCACGTCTCTCTCACCATGGTCCATGAATTCTTATAATCAAAGGGATATATGCTTTTCATCAACTCTGAAGTAAGAGGAAGAGTGTGGATTCCGTTCTTGGACTGCAATCATTCTTTTCCTATACACCAAATGGATTGAAAAAAGTTTGACACCACCCACTTTAACTGTACAGAAATAGATTTCACAGCAATCTATTAAGACTTGTTTAGATGTTGATGGGCAGGTAAATCTGCTCAATCCAACTTTTATTCATGATGATCTCAGGCTTAACATGACTTGATCCCTGTAACCTCCTCTGTACTCGGCCGATGAAAATCGTTTCACTAGCCTCTACAAACTCAAAATTCAATGTCATGCCTGCTTAATTGATTGAATGATTACCTGAAATGGAATGAAATGTTGGATTCAAATTATAAGAAAAAAGTGTTGTAATATTATTCCTAGTTTTTGTTTATTTTCCTTTTGCTTTCTTAAAAATCATACATCAAGCATTAGAGTTGATTCAACAAGATGACCCAAATTCAGTAACCGTTTGATTGATAGGAAAAGGAAAGAAAAAGGAAAACAAAACTGCTTTCCTTCATGTTTTGTGTGTTTGGTTGTCACAAGAAAGAGTAAAAAAGTGGTAGACCATTTACCCTTTGGTACGAAAAAAGTTTCCCACTCAACACATCCTGCATTTAATAGGAAAAGAATATTGGCAAAGTTGAAACTTCTGCCTTACAACTTTCTTGTAAACCAAACACTTATACGGGGAAAGCAAGTTCCAACAACATTCTTTTCACTTACTTTTCTCCATTTTATATTCTTAGATAAATTTCTTAACAACCAAACGCAGCCTAAGTAGGCCATATATGTACTTTGGATTGGGCCGTTACCCAGAAGTCAAGTCCAAATTGCTCGATTTAAAAGGTCATCCAGTTTGATGTCCATCCAAGCTTGGTCAAGTTTAAGCCCTCTATCTCAGCCCAAACTATTTGGTCTAAGTGAAACACTGAGTGGGCTGGATCTTACATTAGGCTTTGTGGGCTTTTTTCAGGCTGGTCCAAGCCACTATGCAGCCCAAATAGACAACGTACTAGGATTTGACTAAAGAAAGGTCATATTCGAGAAACCAAAAACAGAAACACAAAAACAAAAAGCAAAAGCAAAAGCAGGAAGAACCTATAACCTATCTGATTTTTATTTACAAAAAGCAAAATCACCAAAAAGGACACTCCAAGGGTTATCTTACAGACTACGACCACCTCTAAAATCACGCCACGTGGCCATCTCATAACAGAAAATAAGCTAAAAATGGTAGGGGGACCACTAGATAGGTCCATCCCTTTGGTACAGTTCTTCTACAAACTACAAAGTTAAGAAAAGGTGGGCAAAGTGGTCACAAGATCTAAGGCGGGCCTTTCTTTTGAAAAACACAGCACAAAACCAGTATGAAACCCACGTCCCTATTTAACAGCCCAACTGCCCTCTAACTGCTATTTCTACAACCCACCATTTTCCCATCTCCTCCTCCTACTCCTCCGCAACTTCAAACCTTATCAAATCAAGCATTTATATATTTATATATATACATAGAACAATTCAGTTGTTTGTAGCAAAAGATGAAGTGGGGAAGAAAGAAACCTTCTTCTTCTTCTTCCTCATCCTCGTCTCACCTCTCTTCTATATCTCATGTCTTTCCCATTTCTTGGCTTTCCAAGTTCAAGCACAAGAGCGGAAAATTTGAAGCCAAGCCAACAAAAGAGAAGCGAAAAGAGAAGCAGAATTCAGCATCTGTGAGTATGCCGATGCATGGTGGTTGCAAAGATGGTCGATTCTATGGTGGGGATAATGATGCTTTTTGGAGACTATCGTTCGGAGAAGAGGGCATCGATGGGAGGAAGAGTAGATGTGGTCTGAGATCAATTTGGTATGGTTCTGATGATGAGCTTGAAATTATGCCTTTAAGTTGCAGATCAACTGCTACTGAGGTGGCAGGAAGAGAAGAGAGTCAGAAGTTCAGTGACATGGTCTCTGAAATGAGAAAAATGAGAGAATTGCCTGGGAATGTAGAAGAGTTAACAAAATTTAAAGGAGAAAAAGAAAGGAAGGAAACAGAAACAGTGAGGAGGGAAGTTGTCAAAGAAGTCCAGAAGTTGAGAAAAACGAATCAAAAGATTTTGGAAGAGAAGTGGTCGAAATTGGGAAGAAATTTAGATAAAGCAGAAGAGATGTCTCCAAATACAGAACAAAAAGATGAATTGGAACTGGAACCAGTACGTACAGTTCGAACAACTGAGAAGGATTATAGCAAGTTCAAAGCTTCTGGTTCAAGGAAACATGGCTGTGTCCCTCCCATGAATTCAACAAATTCCAATCTAAGAACAATTGAAGAAGACTCTGTATTTGCAGCTCTGAACTTGGAGGAAACTGATGGAATTTCAGCAGAAGACTTGAGTTCAGAGTGGAAAAAATTGAAAGACATGAAAATCAAAGAACTAATGTCAAAGGGTGAGAAACAGAGGAAGTCTCTTTACATAAGCAGGGAACCACAGAGGAGAAGAACAAAGCAGAGTAGCAAAGTCAGAGCTTATTCTCCAAGAACACCTTCCAAGGCCGAAGTTTGCAAGATAAAAGCTCTTGAAGACTTGAAAAGGAGCAAAAGGAAGATGAAAATGGCAAAGGAGAAAGCAGAGGAGGGAAGATCAGCCTTAGAGAGCTTTGCTGTGGTAAAATGCTCATTTGACCCACAGCAGGACTTCAAAGATTCGATGGTGGAGATGATCGTGGAAAGAGGTATCAGACGGCCAGAAGAGCTCGAGGAACTTTTGGCTTGTTATCTAACACTGAATTCTGATGGATACCATGACCTCATCATCAAGGTATTTCGGCAGGTATGGTTCGACTTGAACCAGCCCTGTTTTGATCCTGAATTACGGAATGGACATTGTTACTATGATTAACTTATGTTAAGCAAATGAATGATGAACTTGTAATCATATTGTAAAAAAATTACTCTATAACATTTCTAGCATTAGGATGCTAATTGTATTAGGTTGCACTTTCAGTTTCAAATTTATAGCATAAGAAGAATCAAGATGAGTTGCATTCAAGTATGAGCATGTCTGGAAGAAACTTCAAACAAGAAGAGCTATGTACTACCAACTTTATTCTCACCCTAATCTGGCCATTGGAAATGCTGATGTCCAAATGAGGGAAGGGAATTTTTTAAGGTGATAAGAGCAGTAAGCAAATATTCAGTTGAAGTAGACAATAATTAAAGATACATCCATAGATGGTGCTAACCCATAATAATTTCTCTCCCTTGAAATTTCCTCTGCATCTAGAAGTATGTAAATTTGAGGAAGCGGTGTCCTTCACCCAGAGGCACACTGCAGGAATAGCTCTTAAAGAAATAATAAAAGGGGGCGAAATGAAAACAAATCAAAAGAACTGTTATTCTTTGCATGTTTTGATTCAGTAGGTACAAACTTCAATACTGCAAATTAAGTCTAGAACAGTTAATTTAACAGATGGGCACAAAATCTTAGGATACATTTTTTTTTTACACAGCAAACTCTCTAATATATGCAATTCTCTTAGGGAGATAAATGGTGATACTCAAGGAGGACAAACTACCTAAGATCACCAGATTTTAACATTGTACATTGTAATTGATCTGCTGCAATTAGGCCTTGTGAGTGAGAATAATCAATTTGAGATTTCCATTTTCCGGTCACAGTGTCTGCAGGCTCATTCCCCTTGAGAGCTGATTCATATGCCCTACTGGGCGATACAATCTAGTGTCATTAATAATTTTGGCAGGCCTCAATGCAACTGAAATCCTGTGCCCACTGCCCAATACCAATCAAGTAACAGCTGACTTCTCACTTCCCGTAAACAAAACAGAGCAAATACCCAATTCAAAAATCTTAATCATCTAAAAGATCAACCAGGGTGATTGTCTCGCTAATATTTATCTATATCAGGTCTGTGAGGAATTCATTCCTTCACAAGCTAAGAACTCGTGAACAACTCCATCCACTTCAATCATGCTACAACCTGGCTCTTTAGTTACTCTTTGTGCCTTCATCTTCTTCCTCACCTCCATAACTTCTTTCCATCTCCCCTCATATGCATAAATATTTGACAATTGAACGTAACCAGAACTGTCTTCAGGATTTAACTTTAACAGCTTCCCAGCAACACGCTCTGCCATTTCCACATTACCATGGTTTCTGCAAGCACCCAAAAGAGACTCCCAAACCACAGGAGCTTCTTTTAGTGGCATCGTTCTCAAAAGTTCCTCAGCTTCTTCTAACAGTCCAAACCGACCTAGTAAATCCACCATACATCCATAGTGCTCAATGGTTGGTTGAATTCCATGAACACGAACCATGAGATCAAACATCTCACGCCCCTCATTTAACAAACCTGCACGACTGCAAGCAGATAGAACACTAATAAAGGTAACTTCATTAGGGTTAAAACCATCCACAAGCATCTCAGAGAAGATCTGTAATGCATGTTCTCCAAAGCCATGGGTGCTTAATCCCGCAATCATTGAATTCCAAGTACTAATATCCTTCCTCAAAGAACAACTAAAAACTTCAAGAGCTTTCTCAATGTTCCCGCATTTGGAGTACATGTCCACAAGAGCAGTAGCTACGAAATCGTCAATCTCAATCCCATTTTTATCAATATAAGCACGAACCCATTGGCCTTGGCTCAAAGCTCCAACACGGGCACAAGCAGATAACACATTCACAAGCGTGCAATTATCAGGCTTCACTTTTGCACTTTGCATATCTTCAAATAACACCAACACTTCACTAAAACAACTTGCCTGAGCATAACCCGTGATCATAGCATTCCAAGAAACGACATTTTTCAATGGCATCTCATCAAAAACACGTCTCGCTTCTTCAAGTAAACCAATACCCACATACCCCGAAATCATAAAATTCCAAGACTCCACATTTCTCTCAGGCATTTCATCAAACACTCCATGCGCCGAATCCATTAAACCCATTTCCACATAAGCACTCAACATTGCATTCCACGAAATAACATCTCTCATAAGCATTCTATCAAGCACAGTACGCGCACCGTCAAAACACCCAGATTTTGCATACAAATGAATCAAAGTATTCTGAATATACACATCACACCCAATTCCAATCTTGAGAACATGACCATGAACTTGTCTTCCTTCTTCCACCCCACCGAAACCAGCACAAGACTTCAAGACAAACGTAAAAGTATACTTATCCGGCACAATGGAACCATAAAGCATTTGATGAAAGAAAATTAGGGCGTTTTCTGGGTCAGGGCTATTGGCATTAGCTCGAATTATGGTGTTATAGATATACGAGTTTGGATTGTCCATGTGAGTGAAAATGGAGTGAGCGTAAGAGAGTGTTTGAGAGTCAGAAGAGGTAGCGGCGAAGGTAATGAGTCGGCTGGCGGCGAAGGTGTCGTGAAAGAGACCGGTTTTGAGCATATGGGCGTGGGCTTGACGGAGTTCGGAGATGGAAGTGGCCATCTCTGTGAATGAAAGGATTGGTGGTGGAGAGAAGCATGCGGCCATTGTTCTTGTAGCTATAAGCAAGAACGCAAAATAAGGGAGTTTTTCTCATTCGAGTCATTTTTCAGTTTTCACTTCCATCTTTGTAGTCACGAGTACGGACACTACGAATCTTGTAAGTAACTGTGGGATGCATAGTTTGAAAAATCCACCGTTAAATTAGATATTCTTGTTATGAATGTCACGTCTGCTAAAATCACAATAATCTGATATCAGCGTTTCAAAATACATACTAGTGAAAAAATTCTGATCACTGAAAACTGTCATAATTTTTTTCAATGATATATCAGAGAAATCAACTATTGGATAGCATTCATGACATACATATATAGTATCTATCCAACTGTCAGTTTTTCAAAATAAACATCCCATAATTTTTATTTCTTTTTTCAACAAAATAAACATCCCAGAATTACTTATGATTTCGTACTGATTTTCGCCAAAACCAACATATGCTGACAGGATTATTTCTCTTATAATCATATTGCTTGGTAAAAACAAAATATTGAGAGGGGAGATATCATCTGATTATAATTGCTTATTGATAGGTGAGAAAGAACCCATTCTTGACCAATAATATCGCTCACTCATCTTTCATCATTTGTCCAAATTGATTAATTTTGCTTCACATGTCCTGCTGTTTATATCCATGTATATCTTTTTTTATTAGCTTGGATATGTTGTGAAAGGCAAGTGTACTGCTATTGGTTAATTGGAAGTTTCTTCTCACAAGTCAATAATGAAAGTATTTTCTTTATAATAAACTAGATAAGGGATGGTTTTGATATGTAGAAGATATGTTGCTTCAGATTTTTATTGCTTGTTCATTCTGCCTGAGCATCTCAAAGGAAGAAGATGGAAAGAGGCTGCAACAAAGGGTAGTTGTGCTATGTAGCACTGCTGAAACAAGTAAAACCAACCCTGTTTCAGACCTGTTTGTTTTGAGGGATATTGACATTCCATATGGCAGCATTTTGGTTTTGAAAAACAAAAATAGTAAAATTACTTGAATAGAGTTCCAGATGAACATGTACATGCATTTTCATGCCTAGTTCATTTATAACACCCTTCAATATAATTACTACAGTTCCAGATGTGACATATATCTGATTTAATTGGCAAAAGAACAGGGGACCAACTTCTAGAATTTACAGCACTAAACAAGCTCAGATGCATCAAACGCAATGCTAATTCTGCAATTTTGCAACTTTTCCACCAGCTTCATGAGGCCAACCACAAGTGACAAGTCCTACAGCTTTCAGCAACCATCCCTTCTCCTCCTGGGCTGAATCCACACCACATGCCATAATAACTCCCACTTTGGTTTTACCAAAACTGCACCTCCAGCCGTGAAGGGATGGCCCTGCCAAAAAAGCTCCATCACAGTAAAGTTTTGACGAGCCTTCGCTGATGGAGTCACACAAAAAGTCATAAAAAAGACTACGCCCGTCTAGTGAGTGGCCTTGTGAACCTGCATCTAAAAACCTGTTAGATCGCCCCACATCAGATAAACATATATCAATAAACCTTGCTGTGCAATGCAAATCAGGAACCATCTTTTGGAAAACTATCCTATTCCTCTCAAGCCAAAGAGCCCATAAAGTAGCACATTTAATAATTAGACAATTCTCGTTATTAGACTTATCCAGGGAGTAAAATATGAGACCCAAAAGGCCAATCATGCAAGGAGATATTCGGGAATGCAGTCATATGAATAGATAGAGGCAAAGCAAACCAAGCTCAACATGTGAAAGAAGAATAAATCATTTAAAGTTTCTTCATGAGATGAGCAGAGTGGTGTCAATCAGCACTTTATCAGTCAATCCTCATATGCATAAGGTTAATCGAATTATTAATGAAGTATTCCCAACAATTAATATTCCATCCCTAACTTTTTAGTCAATCAAATTTTAATAACAGCTAATAGCATCCCCACCCATCCCGACTTTTCAATCAACCTCATACTCGTACTGGATTTGACACAAGGTCGACCTCATATATATTGAAGGGAAAATTTATCATTTTTGAAGAATGAACAGTAAATTTGCAGTTGACAGTAAAAAGAATGGGTCAACCTGACTCCTATGTTAATAGTGCAAAATGTTATACGAGTTGTGTTGCATACTGCGATCCACTGGATTTATCTATAATTCTCTCATAAACCAACCATAGTACACCTTTCACTTACGGGAATTAGAGAGATCAAATGCCCAGTCAGAGCACTTGCTGACGTTTGAATGGAAGATCCGCACCATGTGCAAGCTGTAGATTTTCAGTCATGAGGGAACCTGTAGGAATAGCACTTGCTGCGTTTCTTGATTTGAGGGTGACATTCTGACTGACCTTTCACAAGAAAGATCATAATATTTGATGGCAGCATTGTCCATCACCTTCGATAAGACGAATAGTGCTCAAAAAGTGAAAAAGACATGGTAGCTGTATGTAGAAATAGAAAGAGTCCTGTGATTTGTGTTGGTTGTTGATTCTGCCTAAGCTTCTCAAATGAGGAAGATGGAAAGAGGAGACAAACAAGAGTAGTCTTGCTATGTAGCAGTCATGAAAGAAGTAAAATCAACCCCATTGCACCCTTGTTTATTTTGGGGGCAATATGGTATTGGTATTCCATACGACACCATCTTGGTATTCAAAGACAAACAGAAAAATTACTTTCTTGTCGGCATGGGTATTGGGCAATCTCCCCAAATCAACCAAAAAAACAAAACAATTAAACAAATCAGTACCCTATTTATTTTGTTTGCTTCCTTGCCTAGCCAAAAACAAAACAAAAACAAATTTATAACTACTTCTAGAATATGATAGGCAAATATACCACAATCTTGATAAAGATGCGGTCTCAGAAGCAAATTGTATGCAATGTCTCCCAATAAATTAAAAAAAATTACAGTCTCCAACTTCCTTTGAAGGTTCTTTTGTAATCAGAGCAGTAATTGATCAAGAATGGAGTTCTAATATGTTTGTGTGCAATTGAGATAGGATCTGCTTGATCATATTCTCACATTCTAATCAATAATTCTACAATCTGTTCTCAAAACACAATTAACACATAACAAAACATTTATGATAAAGCAAACATCATAATTTCTGTGACTATCACCATGACAATTTCTCATGTCTACATTTTTATAAAATTTATATGATTCTGGTAAAAGAATGTGAGGAATATCCACAGAAACCATATCACACCTATTGTCATAAAAATGTACATGCACAATTATAGTTTATTTTTCCGATTCTTGTTCAGCATCCATCTTTACACGTCTCTCCAATGCAATGTCTAAAATCATATTTTATTGCCTATTTTTATCAGTCAAGAACATTCAAACAAAAATTGAGAAAATTGATCATTTTCTACTGCTTAAAGAAATAAATACATAAGTTGGATCACACATATCAACAAGTTAATAAAATTGAAGATTGGCCATGACATGCAACACATTGCCTTACCCAACCAACCATACCAATGTGAATTAACAAATTTTACCTTAAAACTGACGAATAAAGAAATTCAGGATCTAGAAATAAATAAATTCTGCATAAAGAGTGTCACTACACCTTATCAACAACATCAGGAAATACCTGAGGGTTATAAAACACTTCATTGAACGTCCAGCAGGAGATTGATTACAACCCTACTTATAGATTTAAAGGTACGAAAATATGTGTGTGCGCACGCGCATGTATGTATGTATGAATTTTTGTATTTGCATTCAAAACACCATGCTGGCAGCCAAAAGCTCTTCCTAAGACTCTTTAAGGTCAATGCTCCCATTGGTGGGACTGTTTCTGTAGATTACAACTTGTAGAGGTTCAAATCAGGTCCCTCTCTCACTATGATTCAGTATCCAGACACTAGCTACACAAACACCCATATCTAACCACACTACCATTAAGCAAGAGCTTTTACATAATAAAAAAAACTTCGGAGCACAATTGAACTTTGTCCTAAAGGAGGAAGTGGAAATTTCTATTAGAATTTTTCCTCTCCAATAAAGCTTCAGCTCAAGGACTAGGAACAGAATCATATGAGTGGTACATACTAAAGTTACTGTCCACTCCAAGATCAACACAGAAAATGGGAGAAGATGGTTACAGGCCCATACTAAAGCAACTAGAAACCATTCTGCAAAGCTACCCTAAGCCCTCATCATATATACCAATTTTGAATTTGAAGTTATTTTGTTTCAAACTATAAACTAAAATTCCCAATTGAACGTTAAATTTACAATAAAGATCTTTTGTCATTGTATTTTCAATAAAAAGAAACACAAAGCCAACCTAAGGCCCTAATGATGAAGCAACTGTTAAAAAGATTTTATCTAGCTACTACAGCAAAGTTAACATGGAAAACTAAGAGTGGTATCAGGAGTCTTTTTTTTTCAATGGAATGAAGAGGATTCAACATCACCATGCAAATCAGGTCTTTTCTTTTCTTTTTTTTCTTGGGGTGGGGTCCGTGGGGATCCCTTATCCCAAGCCCCACCTATGCCATACCTGCACCACTGTGTTAAAACAGCTTTTGGAAGTTTATTCAATCACAATTGGGGAGGATATATTCATTTGGGAAGTGGTATGTGGTGAGGTGGAAAGTACTCTAGTAGGCGAAATTGGATGAGGGAGACGTAGTACAAGGCTGAGTAGGTTTTTACAATAATGCATTCTACCAACAAGCAAATGAGGATCATTAAGGTAAGGAACACTATCATAGAGCAAAATAAATTTGATGCCACAGGGTCACAGTATCATTGTGTGCATGTGTCTGCATATCTTGTAAAGCAAAATACATTAATCTAAAATAGAGAAGATGCAAGAAGGAAAAAGGTAGTCCCCATATGTTAGTTTTAATGCTATTGTCTTTATCAAATGAGGTAGAAATGTAGAATTAAACTGTAGGAGTTTGAATAATTCATGGTGTTAGTTTTAATGATATTGTCGATATCAAATGAAATAGAAATGTAGAATTAAACTGTAGCAGTTTGAATAATTCATGTGACTTAGTTGTA
>JAESVK010000977.1:92704-118177 GCA_017140935.1 Hamamelis virginiana
TAGAATTAAACTGTAGCAGTTTGAATAATTCATGTGACTTAGTTGTATACACGATAAAAACAATATATTTCTGAACAATGGGAGTGTCATGGAGCATAAGATCATGATGTGCACAAAAACAATTAATTCAAAACCTATTTATTGCCAAATCAAACCAATCGTACCTAAATTTATAACAACAGATCTACTGAGGTAGCAAATGGTGAAAAATGAATCAACTAACATCAAGTTCTCTCTGCCGGAGTTAGCTGACCCATCTGTTCTGTAAGGTTATTTACAGTCCTCATATTCCACCAAAATTTTCCATGATCACCATGTTTATTTTCATTCCCTCTGTCATCAGTATCCTTACTTCCTGACTGAGCGTCCTGTGCGTCAGATGAACCAGGATTCTCAGTCAAAAACTGTTCCCAGAATACATCATTGACCCCAGTCGGCACAGTCCCAGCTGATTGCTCTTCCAAAGCAACAACCTCAGTAGCAGTTGCAGCAGGCTTGCAGTTCATGTCAATTCCAGTAGATTTAGATTGAACATCAACATTAAGTTGAGCATGAGATATAGCTGGACTTTCTGCACAACTTGTAGACTCAGCCAACTCAAGGGATGAATTATTATCCCTTGAACATGTGGAAGAAGGATTTAATCTAGGTGACTGCTGTTGCAAATTCATGATTACATCCCCAGATAATGCATCAATTTCAGTAAGAACAGCTGCAGAAGACTGCAAAGGAACTTGAACACCACACTCTTTTTCACCAGAAGCTCGACCAACTTCATGTAGAATATTCTCCCAAGAAATTAGGGACGACTCCAACAGCTCAAACGGCTCCATGTCCGATGCCAAAACAGAAGTGGCATCCAAATCTTCTCTTGTTGCAGCCTGAGAAGTCCCAATTCTATTCTCATCAATCTGTGCTTCATCATGGAAGCAATCTGTTCTTGGCAACCTTCTCTTTCTGTTATGGGTTTCTGATGGTGGCATGAAAGTTAAGGCAAGCCCCGGTTTCCCCAAGAGTCGAGCCAAGAAAGAAACCATAGTCTGCTGTCGTTGTTCCATACGGTGCAAACGCTCCCTCAAAAATTGCTTCTGCAACTCAATTCCTTCCTTCTCCTGTTCATGCTTCTGTAGATCCAAAATAAGCAATCCTTTATCATGTTTCAACCTCTCAATGCCATCTTTATATTCCTGTTTTTCTGATTCAGTTAATGGACTTGTTGATCCTTGTCCTTGGTGAATCTGTATGGAATGACTGTGAACAGGCTTACGCCTGTGGATGTTCCTCAGAAGATGAGGCTGACCTCTTATAAAATCATCGTTCGCAAATTCCCACTGTTCAGGATCAATCTTTCTAAAACCCTGGTTGAAGAAGAATATATAAATGAAGGGAATAAACAAGGATGCAAATTTGGAACCCAAAAAAAAACAAAAAAACAAAACAAAACAAAATCTACTGGCTTACATAGGTATTGAGCTGCCTGATAAAGCTGGAGAAGTTGTTGTGCTTGAAGAACCTCGGCAGCAAATCCCTCGCAAATTCTAGTGGGTCCCTCACAATGAAGCTTTTATTACTCTGACTCCAAGAGACAATTGAGTCTGATGTAGAATCATCCACCATCTCATATGTCTTCATGAGGAAAGGAGGCAGCGCACTCGAACTGCCCAGTGTACTTTCATCCATCCTGAACTCAAAACACCTAATTGCCAACTCACATATTCAGAACCCAGAAGTAAACCATCAACCACCTCAAAACCCAAAATTTGCCCAGTACAATCAAATTCTAAATCTGCTTATATATTCAGTACCAAGAACTCAATCGACAAATTGTGAATTGTCAAATTCCCACCTCAAATCTTTCCAATTCAATCAAGCTAAAGCCCTTTCATCAACAAATCAGCTCACCCAAGATTTCTCAGAATGCAAAAGATTTCCAAATCCCAAAGAATTTGCCCTGTAGTGTCAAATTCTCAAGCTCGTTGAAAACCATCAATAACCATGTTATCCAAATATTGCTCAGAACTTCTCAATCTCCTTAAACCCTCCAAATTTTCAAATCAAATCGAGATAAAAACCCACCTCGGATCACATCCAATAATCGAGCGCAAAACAGCACTAAATTCGAAAAAATTGCAGTACCCTTAGATTCCCAAGTCGGAGATTCAAACACAGTCAAATCAAAACCCTTTTCTATCGAATCATATCCAACCAAGTCGAGCACCCCATATTTCTAAAACCCCCGAAAAAATTCGGAATCAAACGCAAAAATCACCCACTTTTTCCCTCTGAACAAGCAAAACCCCACCAAATTTTGCAGTTCCAAACACCAAACGGTTCCTGTATTTATACAAAAAAAAAACAAACAGTTCGTTTCTGTTATCATTTAAATAATTCAATTCAACAAATTCAATGGAAAAAGAAAGCAACCAAAACAATATAATAAACAGTATGATTCTGGTGGGAAGCTTGGAGCAAAAGCAACCCCAAAAAAAGACACTTAATATAAGAGTGTCCTTTAGATGTTCGAGTTCTTACCTCAAAGAAAAAAAACTACAATACAATAGAATAACTCATTAAGAAATTTTGGGCGGTTGAGCAGGAAGTGAAGTTGCAGAGAAGAAGCGCTTCCAGGTGTCAACGAACATAAGGGTTCATTTGCTCATCATCCTGAATTCATGGGATCTGCAGTTCTTCGAATTTTAAATTGAGACGCTGCAACATTATGCGTCCATGATGATTTTATATTGAATTTTATATTTTATTTAATAAAAATGCAATTGTCTGCAACTATGTCGATAGATTTGGATCCATATGATTAGGGGTGTGCAAAAACCCGCCCAACCCGCCGGACCCGACCCCACCCACCCCGACCCCATCCGCAATCCGCGGTTACAATGGTTAGGTGGGTTGGGTTGGGTGGATTTGATGAATTTTTGGCGGGTGGGGTCGGTTGGCGGGTATAGAGGTGACAACCCACCCTAAACCCGCCACCACCCGCCAAATAATTATATATAAATAAATAATATATTTGAATAAAATAAATTTCATTCCTACATTATATTTTCCCTTAATTGGATATGCTTGCAAGTTAGCGTTTTTTATTTCTTTAGAGATATTTATTATGATAGTTTGAATATGCACTTATTAGATTTGATATTCTTTCAATTTTGAATGTGAAACCATATGTTAGTTTGTAAGATTTTTTAATAATAATAAACCTATATTATTATGTATCTAATTAGTAGCTTCTATTGTTGTAGGGCAATTTATTTTGGCACTTTAGTTTATTACTATTGGAAGAATTGTTTGGATTATAGTTTAATTACTAAATAACACAATATTGCATTGTAATATCCGAATTTGAGGTGTTTTTACTTGTTAAAAAGATTTTAAGAACTTTAGGTGTTTATTAAAAAAAAATAGTAATGCTTCACCCGCTCAATCCGCCCAACCCGCAGGTTGAAACCCGCTATATATTTAATCAATCCGCCGGTTATTGAGGTAGGCGGGTTGGTTGGCGGGTGTGAAAATTAGCCACCCGCCAAGGGCGGGTTGGTTGGCGGTTTTACCCTCCACCCGTCCTCACCCGACCCGCGCACACCCCTACATATGATTTGGCTCTTATCTCTCTCTCTCTCTCTCTCTCCGATGATAATATTATGATATTGAAGTTGTTCCTTCCAGAGCTTCTCTCTCTAACCAGTTTCTTCTAGTGACGTGTTTGCTTTGGTAAGGTAGTTATCCACTTCCCTATATTTAAAGAGATTTTTTGTTGTCACAGTCGAGATGCGTGGAAGCGCTTCTCTTAATTCATGACACCACGATGTATTTATTTATTTAAAATTGAAACGTAAGCAATGTCCCAAGTGGTCAGTACACGTGGTGTGATTTTAGCCATGTCCGCTTTGCTTCTTTTGTAGAATTATTATGGGAATAATTTTGACAATTGCTTCCCTCATCCTCGTGGCAAGAAATTTTCGTGCTTTTTTGATTTTTTCAGTTTCGAGTCCAATGTCGGATTTGGACATCCTCCGTTCATCAAATTCAGGTTATGATATTAATAGAGCAGTAGCTAGTCAGCATGAGTGTAAATTTTCTATATCTCTTTTATGTAATATTTTTCTGTTCTTTTATAAAAATATATTTTAAAATTTTAAATATGAATATTTATTAAAAGATAGAATTTTCAAGATAGACTTTTGTGAAAGGAGACAGAAAAATGGTACATACAAGTGATACAGAAAATCTCCACTCGATCAGCATATGCTTATATATCTTATATAACAGAGCTTCTAATGTAAGGTGCACCTGAATCACCTGATGCAAAAGGTGCACTTTTCTAGAATCACTTGTTGAACATATTTTACAAAATTGATTGTTGGATTTGATACTCCTTTCATTTATATCATGTTTGTCAAATATCACAGTGATCCAACGATTCGTTTCTGAAAAAATCGACTTTGAAAAAAGTGTGACATTTAAAAAAAAAAACCCACAGTTTTTCGAAGTTACATTTTTTTAAAAAACCAATTGTTGGATCATTGTGATTTTTGGCAGGCATGATATACATAAATGGAGTATCAAATCCAACGGTCAGTTTTCCCATGCTTATGAATGTCATGCATGCCAAAAATCACAGTGATCCAATGTAAACATCTAAAATTATGGGTCAGACAAACTGTAACCGCTGTCACAGTTTTCTTAGAGACATTTATGAGAAACCGACCGTTGGATCATTTCTGATTATATAAGCAAGTACAGTTCCTGATTTTTGTCATGCATAACTTACACAGGTATAGTGTCTAATACAATGGTAAATTTTTCGAAATATGTATCCTACAATTATCTATTAACTTCATGCTTACATAAACTTATATAAGCATATGTTGACCGAATCATTTCTGATTATAAGAAGTGATAGCACAAGCAATATGAATTTGCACAAAATATTCTAATTATTTTAACTTATTAGGTTAATGCTATTTTAATTATTTTATTAAAATAATTTCTTAATAACATCCGAACAATAAAGTTTTAATTCTCAATAACTTAAACTCTCACGCGTTTAAATTCTCAAGAGTTTGAAATTCCCGAGAGTTTCAATTTTTCGGCAAACCAACATACCCTTAATAGCCCAATTTCCAATAAACATGCTCCCTAATCTAATTGATTCATCCTCAATCTAACGACTTACTAGTAATGTCCACACATACTTTATTTCAACCCATATTCATAAGTGAAGAATACTCCTAAAAAATGATATACTATGAATGAGTTTTGACACGAGTCTTGTATTAACCCATATTTTTATTTCATTATTTTATCATATTTTTATGAAAAAAAAATTTATCTTTTAAGAAATACCCATTATGTCCCAAGTGTTTATATACTCAACCCCACCCCCTTTTCCATTCATTTTCACACAGCTAAGAGGAGGGAGAAGAGAGAGAGAGAAGCCAAGATCGCCGGGAAGCCGCTACGTCATCGGTGAAGGTAAGCTCCACTCCCCATGATCATCTCATTTATCTTCTTCCTTTCTTTTTCATTTTCTTTCAAACCATGTAGAAACTTGGTGGATTTGTTAGAAATGATGAATATGGAGTTTTGGGATGTTGTTTTGGAGTGAATGTAGTTGGGTTTG
Organism: Hamamelis virginiana; assembly: GCA_017140935.1. Classification (NCBI taxonomy): domain Eukaryota; kingdom Viridiplantae; phylum Streptophyta; class Magnoliopsida; order Saxifragales; family Hamamelidaceae; genus Hamamelis; species Hamamelis virginiana. The sequence goes on from JAESVK010000977.1 coordinate 98,343, forward strand.
GTGATTTGTTGAGAGATTTGGAGGCTTGTGGCATGGTTTGTGCCATTTGTGAATTTTGTGGGTTTTATGCCAAAAACATTGTAGATCTAAGGATCTAGCCACTTGATCTTTGTAAACTTAGTTTCTTTGGTGTTTTTGAGGTTGTTTTATAGCGGATCTAAGGTTTGGGGTTGAACATTTAAGGTTTGGTTGGGGTCAGTGAAGTTTGGAGGAAGTTGGATACCATGGAAGGTCGTTTCTGCGCTTCTTGAGTGGCCTTTACTGACAATGCATTATCAGTAATGCACTTGATCAAGGCTAATAGAGAAGTACCATTACCAATAATGCACTTGCCTCATTTCAACCCATTTGCAACCCAACTTCAAATTACCATATCTTTCTCATCCGAACTCCATTTTGAGTGATCTTTATATGCTTGGAAAGCTTGTCAAGTTTAGTTTCCAACCATGGGAGTCTCATGACTTAATTCTTGAAGAAGAAAGAAACATTTAGGAAATACCAGATTTACCCATTTTTCATTCGTTTACTTTAAACTCTTTAGCTCATATCTTCCAAACCACTTGGAGTTTGACCCTGAGATTTGGTGGGCGATCCCTAGGCATGTTGGGGATGCTTGTGTGTTTGAATTTTAAGGTTTTAAGGGTTGGTTTGGTACATAAGGCCTTCGTTTACTTCTTTCTGTGCATATGCACATGTTAGATTTTGATATGCATTGTTTTCTTTTCTTTTTAGATCCTAATAGCCTTGGGGACTATTCCTTTGCGATTAGTTATTGTATTGCTTGGGGACAACAGAAGTCTAGAGTTTGGGTTTGCATTTGGTTAAGGTATGAATATGTACATCCTCTCTAGCATTGATAGTATGAAATCATTTTAAATGCTTACTATGAAACTTATTTGAATATGATTTTCGAACTAAATATGATGCATGGAATTATAATTGTTTAAGAATCTTAGGGTGGCATGCTTTATATTGAAATGGTGATAGCATATGAAATAACTGTTTTTATTCTCACCTTTAAATGATGAGTGCGTTTGTGAAATAATGTTTTGAAATATATATGCCTTGCACAATGATTTATGTCTGTTTGACAATATATCATGATATAAATGAAATTATTTGGTCATGGCTCGGTTTGTATCACAGTGGGGATATAAAGGCTCATAGTCCTAGGTGGAGCCTTAAAGCGGACCCGAAAGAATGGGTCGTGGCTTGGCAATTGACCGTACAAGGTAACTGGCCGTTTACCCTCAGAGGAAGAACCCTGTAGTGGTTATTTTAGCCTGGTTGAGCTAGAGGCTTATTAGCCTGAATGTAACGACCTTGTAATACGTCTGTGGGCCTAGTATGAAATGGTGAAATGGAAATTAAATGGATGACAAATTATGGCAAGAATGAGACCAGTGATGGTTTTGAAATATAAAAGCCCACACTTATTTTAGTAAACTGTTTTGAGAAATGTTGTTCCTATTGTGTACTTAAATAATTCATGCATATGTATTATTACTCTTAGCTGAGGATAATATTTCTACTGGGCATTCAAAGCTCACGTTGTGTTTTATACTACTTGTCGGCCTATCCGTAGTGGCTTGGTAGTTGACCGCGTAAAGTAACTGGCCGTTTACCCTCAGAAGAAGAACCCGCAGTGGTTATTTTAGCCTGGCTAAGTTAGGGGCTGGTTAGCCTGAATGCAGCAACCCTGTAATACGTCCGCGAGCCTGGAATGAAATGGTGAAATGGAAAGGAAATGGATGACAGGTTTTTGGCAAGAATGAGAACCAATGATAGTTTTGAAATATAAAAGCCCAGACTTATTTTTGTAAACTGTTTTGATAAATGTTGTTCCTATCGTTTACTTAAATAATTCATGCATATGTATTATTACTGTTAGCAAAGGATAATATTTATACCGGGCATTCAAAGCTCACGCTGTATTTTATACAGCAGATTCTCAGGGTTTTAGGAGTGGTTCGCCTGTAGATGACTCTATATCAGTGTTGGTTAGGGATGTCAATGGGATGGGTTAAAAGGGTAACCCGCCCCTATTAGGAAGGGTTTGGGAAATAGATTTGAAAACCCTATAGGGTTTGGGACGGGAATGGGATATGGCTTCTCTAACCTGCCCCGCCCCGAATATCTATGTATATATAATTATTCTAAAATCTTTTCCATTTATTTACAATATTTAGTGTTTTAAGATTTTTATCAATTCTATTCTTTTCTATTCTTTTCACCAAGTTAGTGTGTATAAATATATATTTTAACTACTAATACTTATAATCCAAGATAAAAATCAAAATTTGTTGAAATTATGGTTATGATTCATTCCAAAATAAAATAAAATTGAAGTTAAAAAATATTTTAATTATTTTTTCAAACCAGATGGGAAAACCCGCCTTGCCCGGCATAACTCTCGTCCTGTCCCGTCTTGTTTTAAGTTGGGATTGGGACGAGTTTAGGAAATGATTTTTATTCGCGGGACTTGATTGGGAAAGCAAAAACCCGCCCCACCCTGCCCCATTGACATCCCTAGTGTTGGTGGGCTTGGCGATGTTCTAGGCACTTGTGCATCGGAGTATGTAGTTTATTAGAATTGTGGAACTCGCAAACTCTAATATATTATTATTATTATGACTAATTCTTACCTATATGTCAGGGGTGTTGGCATTTATGTTACTTTATCATGGTATTTACCTTTTGTATTACTCGTTTGGGACATATTGTAGGCATATTCCATTTCATGACATGTTTGTTATATTTATTATTTTCTCTTATGAGTATGGAAACATCTATGAGTAAGATAGGTTGTACCTCTATTTGACACATATCGATCTACTCGAAAAAATCAGTACAATAGTCATATTGGGTTGTTACAAGTCTTATGATGGGTGCTTTTTGACATTCGTAAGTTTTGGTGAGTGCATTTTTTACATTGGTAAATACAAAACGGTCTATTAAGGAGGGCCCATTTTGACAATGTATTGACTTAAGAAAGGAATAATGATGCCACATTAATACAAACAAAATAAAATGGTGAATTTCTAAAGTACTAGCCAGAAAAAAAATGGAGAAGACCGATGAACAAAATTTTCTTGGACTCGAACAGCCCAATCCAAGTCTTTCCTTACATGTATGCTTTTGAAAAGTAAATGTGCATATCATAAATAGTCCTAACCCACATTTATCATCACATAAACATCCAATGAGCAGAGCATTAGATGCGCGCATTCCTTAATTATGCTTTCATCACAATTGTAGAAGACAATATACATTTCAGGGTTGCTTAGTGACCATCCCAAAGAATGTTAGCTGAGCTAGGAATGTCTAAGGGATAGGTTAAAAGGGTAACCTGTCCCACTCCGCCCCTAATGGGAAGGGTTTGGGAAAAAAATTTGAAAACCTCATATGGTTTGGGGAAAAAAATTAAAAATCCTATATATATATATTCACAATATTTAGTGTTTAAAGGTTTTTTTTTCTTTCTAAGATAACAAATACTTGTAATCTAAGATTAAAATCAAATTTGTAGAGATTATGGTTATGATTCATTCAAAAAAAAAATTATTGAAGTTAAAAAAATATATTTTTTTTTAATCAAATGGAAAACCCGGCCCCGTTGACATCCTTAGGATGAGCAATTAGTAGTGCCCTGACATAGTTTCAGAGTAATGCTAAATGGACCTAATATTAAACCAAATTTTTTAACCCATCTGACTTGGCAGCTAGGTACAACTTATGCTTTTTCATGCATTTTTGAAATACACGCAATTAGATATAATATCATGCTACCCACATTATTTGGTTTTAAAATTTTGGTCTAAAATTTATTCGCATTTCATGTGTTTCCAATCGATCATTCTCCGGCCACATCTCTTCTTGCTTGAAGAGATTACAGCTAAATTAATTTAATCATTTCAAATATTAATAATTTTCAAATTGAGTAATATATATTCTACTCAAACTTTGTTATCGAGTAGAAATTAACTGACTCGAATTTCAAGACTTTTAGACAGCCGATGTCTAATCTAAGTTCACATAATTTGTCTTTCAACTAGTTTTTTTTATTATTAGTTTTTTTCTTGCCAATTGAGATATGCCTTAAGTCTATTTTCACTACAGTTTGGATCCAAAACTTATCTTACAACTTTAAGAGAGTCTGCAAGAATTTTTAAAATTGGATTAGACTAAATTCATTTCCCTAATTATTATCTAATTTTTAAATAAATTAGCTTTCAGTTATTTAAAAAAAATATATTTATACTTTATTTTATGTATAAAATTAAATATATATACTTATAGAAAAATAATACCAAACAGTAGTAGATAAAACTAAATAAATTCATTTTTAGTTGACCTAAGAGCAAATCCAATGCATTAGCTAGAGGAAAAGCCAAAACCATTTTTTTGGCTAAAAGTCCAAACTTGCATACTCCAATGCATTAACCAAACATTCCTTCAAAATTTGGCCAATTTTGGCTTAGGCAAATTTGGCTAAACTTTTTCGTTCGAGCCATTTATCTCTAAGATACAAAAAATGCATGCACGAGGAATTATGGTCCTCTACTTGGACTTGTGTATGCTTAGGAGATGTGTCATGATCGGGATGTTCTGTTTTCTCACTTGGGTGATGTGCAGAAGATCCAGATCATGATACATCACCCAAGCACCAAAAATACCCAAGTAGAGGATCCTCATTCGGAATTATGCTTAATTGTAAGAGAATAGAGAGTTATAAAGAGAGCCAAAACATAGCTTTTATGTACTGGAGCACCTCTAATCAAATGACTAGTCATTTTTATTGTAACTAGCCAAAAAATAGCTTTGAATGACCAATCTGACAATCTTTTAGCAGTGCAGATGCTCTAATATTAATATTTATATCAAATCAGAGATGTTAATATAAGGTGCTTTACACAACATATTTTGTAAAATCGACCATTAGATTATATTCCACTCTTATGAATTTCATGATTGCAAAAAATTACAGTGAACCAATGTTCGGTTTTTGAAAAAATCAACTGTGAAAAAATAACAGTTTTTCAGACATTTTTGAAAAAAAACATTTTTCAGATATTTTTTTAAAAAAAAAATCACAGTTTTTCATTTAGACATTTTTGAAAAAACAACCGTTAGATCACTATAATTTAAAATTTTTTTGTAATCATGTGATTCATAAAAAGAAAATCTAATTTAATATTAATTTAAAAATATATATTTTGTATAATATCAGTTGCACCTTGTATTCTATGTTTATGAAACCCACCATAAATGTTCCCACAAAAAACAAAAAAAAAGAAAAAAAAACCTTAAATTGATTAGTCATATGGAAGTGGAGTGAATCTAACTAACTCAAAGGCTTACAGCTACGCAATGCCTCATGGGTGGCAGGCATATCGGGCATCACGTGACCCCACCCACGCGGCAGCATATGATCCCAGGAATCGGGACTCCCGCGATTGTTGGCGCTAAAAAGTGAAAATTTCCTTATAAGAGAAAAAGTGTCTGGCTCGTAGCCGAGCGACCGAACCGAAGCAGTAGCGGACACAAGATCGGATTCCACTCCACTTAATTAGAATTCATGACCCCACGTTAATGCGTTCGCGGCGCACGTGCGGATACTTTCAAATATGGATATTGACGACACGTGGGGACACACATATGACATGTCCTACCTGAGGCGTGAGTAACACCAAAGTTATTGTTGGGAGAGGAAAGTTACAGTGAGGACGCCCTCATCAATTGTTTGTACTAAATTTAATCCATTTTCTATTCTAAGGGCTGGGATCAATTGTGTTCAATTTTTTTAAAATCATCATTTTTTTTTAAACTAGCATTGCACCATATGCATCGCACGTGATAATTTTTTTATAAAAAAATAAAAATAAAAAACTTCAATTCAAGATAGATTGAATAATACAATTAAGATAAAATATTCAAAATTTTATTAAAATAATTAGAAAATTCTCATTTTTTTTCTTGAAACTAAGAAATAAATTGTGAATTTTATAATATTGAATTAGTTGAGAAATTAAGTATGATATAGTGATGAATCGGTATTTATAAATAAAAACTATAATAAAACAATTAGTCAAATTATATATGTTTTCTCTTGAAAATAGTAAATAAAGTGTGAATCATATAATATTTAATTTTTCGAGCAATTGGGTTTGATTTATAAATATGTTAGTATTTATAATAATAATAAAAAAAAAATTGAATTAAGAAGATTGATAAAGTTTTATTGGACCGTGCTTGTAAAAAAATTTCAATTTAATTTATAATACTTTTGTTGTGATTATTGAAATTTTATAGGGTTTGAGAAATTGAGTTCAATTAAAAAATAATTACTCCTTATTATTTATAAGTAATCTTCAATGAATTAGAAATGTCCTACTATTATGATTTTTGATTGGTGGAATTTTCTAGATCCATACCTATTTATTTACTTTTATAATTATATAGGATATTGTGGCCGATCAAAATATTTTTTAGTATTCAAACTTATATATATATATAATGCACAACAAAAGTATAATAATTTTTTTATTTTAAAAAAGAATTATACTCAAATAAGAAAACTTCATAGAGAATGGGTAGTTCTAAAGTTATTAAGAATAAAAAAGTAATTAAAAATAAGATTTCTAATAAAGAAGTTAAAGAGCTTTTAAGTAATTAAAATTATAGGAGGGCATAAGTGTCATTACTATTTATTTTAATGATATTTTAGTGAATCAAAAGTTTTTCCATCATTTAGACTTTTATAGGCAGTATAGATATAGACTATGTTCAATCCATGTATACTTTCATACTTTTAGTGATTGTGACAAGAGTTGGGGTTTCCTAAATTTTGCCACAATCACTTCTAATTTAAAAATTTTGTCACCCACCATCCTATCAGTACTCCTCAAATTATCCAAAAGTGATTATCACTTTCTCTTAAATCAAGTAAAATTTTGAGTTTCAAATGTAATTTTAAGAAAAAGCAAATATAAGCCCTAAGAGCATTAGTGGAAATACCATCAGTGAAATTTCCATATACTCATAGTCTAATCAATCACTGATCAATGTGAGTGAATGAAAATTCTGTCAAAGAAAATTTTAATATTTTTCTTCCTTTAAAGATTTTACTAAAATGAAAATTTTATAACAAAATACCACAAATGATCCTATTTTAAAAAAGAGTAAAATTGCTAAGAAAGCACTCTCCCATCTCTCTTGCCTTGTGCTCTCTTCCAATTTTTTTAATTATTTCAAGCACATAATTCTGGTCAATTTTTTTTATATTGAGTCCATTCCATAAATATAAATTTAATTTTAAACTGTTTCAATAAAAAAATACATAATAATTAAAATAAACATAGAATTTTGAACTAAATATTGCTAAATAATAAATAAAATATGATCGACGCGATATTTATGACAAATTTTATACAGATATATTATCGATCGAAGAAGTCCTTAATCAAACTGCACGTGCCTTAAAATTTTCATAATATTATTTAAAAATAATAATATTATATGAATTAAATTTTAGATATTTTTTAAACCGCCTTAAATAATAGCATTATAAAACTTCTTCGTATAATTTTTTAATAGATAAAAATAAAGTCTCATAAAAAAATATAATTTAAAAATTTATTCCTTTACTATTTCTTTTTAAAATATGATAATGAAGAAGTCTTTAATGCTACGGGGAGATAAGCCTTGTAGGCTTGTAGCAACTTTTCTTCTTCAAATTCTATACAATGCACGGGGCTGTAAAAGGTCAGTTCATGCAAGCTGGGTTTGACAAAAATAATGGTACACTATTGCAATCATAAAAGGATCAACAAGAGATAATGCACCTTTTCTTATCTTTTCTTTTTCTTTTTCCTTTTTTTTTTAATATGATATTATAATTTCAGAAATATCAATTACAATACAAGTATTTACAAGATGCTGCATGCACTAACATAAGTGAAGTTTTTTTTTGGGGGGGGGGCCAAGCCCCTGACCAATCTTTTCCCATCCTGCACATATCATATAATGTATACATATATATATACAAGGAGAGTAAAAAGTTGGGGGAGTCATGGCCCTCCTTGGAAATGTCTAGTTCCGCCAGTGGCTGCATGAGATCTCGAAACTGAGATCAATTATCCCAAATCCGACCTTTATTGGCAGGACTAACGTACTCTTGTTGGTACCCAACCTAGCTAGCTTTAAGTTATAGAATAATTAATACTGTAAAATATTTTAAGCTATTTAGACCCGACTTAAAATTGATTCGAGAAAAAAAAAATTCATTCGAAATTTTTATTCATTTGTAAGGTAAATAAAAAATAATTAAGCTCAAACATTATTTTTAAGCTCATTGATTTATTAAGTCATGTTCAAACAAAGTACTGCTTCTCTCAATAAGTTCCTTAATACCTTAATTAGTCAAATTATTTGAATTCATTTATTTATCAAGCCTAATTTGAGCATCCTACTGTTTGTCTCCGTTCGGCTCGTTTACAATCCTAACTTAAAATATTAGGAAAATGCTTAGTTAGATTAAAATCTTTTATGTTTCTCTTATTCAATTATTGTTATTTATTATACTAAGATAATTATTATTATTATGGTATATCATGTTATGAAAATGAGATAATGTCACGTCAATTGTTATATCATTTGGTATCATTATTTTTTGGTAGAACAAATAGAACACAAGGTAATTCACACACATAGTTTGTGAAACTATATAAAATCTCATTTAGTACCATATGGAACTATATAAAAATCCCATTCTACAAACTCTCTGGCAAAACAATAACACACATGCTGGTCAAATTTTTACATTGCTTTCACTTGACTTTGTTGCCTATCAATATTCCTAGAACACTGATCAGATTAATCATATCGAACCGTTCGTGAGCAACTTGCAAACATGCTCGATGAGGACTTATGGGTTTCTCTATCTTGTGCTATTTAAGTTTGTAAATTTTCTACTTCATGAAGTTCTTACATGTTTTATCCAAAAAAGAAGGTAGCCAAGGCCTTACTTTATGCTATGTTTCTATCAGTATTGCTGTGGCGATGTATCATCAGTCACACAGAAAATATATGGGGTGTTGTACCAAATTTCGTTTCCAGCACTAACAATATTGCTGGTCCTGGACAGCTATATAGCAAATATGTCATCTCAAAGAATCGCTTGGACACCAGTGTGGTGCCGGCCACGGAATCTTCGATGCTCAAATCAGTATCTCAACCAAACAAAATATGAATATAGTGCTCTTAAAGCAGGAAAAGTTTACCAGAAATCAACCAAGAGCATCCTTATATAGACCAAGGGAATGAATGCATGGAGAATCCTCTTGCGACTGGGTTGGCGTAATGGGTTCTGGGCAGAAATGTTAGCACTTGTCCCCAGGTCCAACTGACTCATATCTTTATTCTTTCAATAATTTAGGAAATATTTAGGCACCGTTTGGATTTATTTTTGATAAGTACTTATTTGCAATATAAATTTTCTTAGAAAAATTTTAAAAAAGCAAATAAGTACTTATAAAAAACAAATCCAAATGGTGCCTTATTTACCAGTCGTGAGACATCAATAATCGTTTAGGGCACCTGTCCTAATATAATTGATGCATTGTTAACTACTGAATCAACCACATGTGGGAAAAATACATGGTCCTAGTATTATTAACTCAGTCAGCAGAAATGATACATGTATTACAAACCTAACTATAATTCCAGATTCATCCTAATCGGACTAGTCAAGCCTGGTTTGCGAATAATTTCCATTCCATGAGATAATCACACAAATATATATATAAAGGATTTTTTTTTTTTTTTGATCAAATTTAATGAAAGTTATTCACATGCTATATGGTGGAGATAACTCCACCGAATGATTGACATGTGAGCATATTTTTTTTTTTTTTTTTTTTTTTTTAATGTGATGGATAATATTTATATGTAAATTATTTAATAGAATTATTTACGAGACACCAAGGTTGCGTTTGGTACGCGGGCTAGGAATCTCAAGCCTGAAAATGTCTAATCGGGGGGTTTGGGTTTGTAAACTTTGTAACCCCAAACCATTGTTTAGAATGTAGGGGTTCAGGATTAAGATGACTGGGCTTCAAGCCTGACCTGTGTTTGTTTGGACCATCAGGGTTACAACAATTATTTATGAGATTACAAAATTACTCTTCATTGTTTTATATATATATATATATATATATACAGACATGATAATATAAGGCCGGCCTTACGCAAAGTTGCGTAAGGTCGGCTCCATATGGCTAATTTTAGAACACAGTTCGTAAAACTGACCGTTGGATTAGATGCCCCTCCTCTGTATGTCATGCCTACAAAAAATCACAGTGATCTGACGGTTGGTTTTTGAAATATGTCATTGTGAAAATATGTAACTGATTTGTTCTTCAAAATATTACCATTTTTTTAACGGCAGTTATTTCAAAAACCAACCGTCAGATCACTGTGATTTTTTGCAGACATGACATACAAAGGAGGGGCATCTAATCCAACGGTTAGTTTTACGAACTGTGTTCTAAAATTAGCCATATGGAGCCAACCTTACGCAACTTTATGTAAAGCCGGGCTTATATTATCATGTATGTATATAAATATAAATATAATCTGATATATATATAATCTTTTATATATATATATATATATATATATATATATATAAATCTGATAATATTTGATTTATATATAATCTTATATATATATATATATTTATAAAAATCTGGTGTATATATATATATATATATATATATATATATATATAACAGAGAAGGGCACGACTGGTGAGAATGACTGGTACGCAGCAGACGATCGACGACGACCGACGACCGGCGATGCACGGCGGAACGGCGACTCACAGCGACGACTCCTCCTCCCCTTCTTCTTCTTCCTCTCTCTTCTCCCACCGGCGTGAGGTAGCAGCGGCACAGGCGTGAGGTCGTCGGCGCAGCAGTCTTCTTCTTCATCTCTCTTCTCCCACCGGCGTGAGGTTGGCGCAACAGTCTTCTCTTCTTCTTCTTCTTCTTCCTCTCTTTTCTCCCGCCGGCGTGAGATGTGGTCTGCAACTTTCATTGCCTGTAGAATCGATTGGGGATGGAGATGGAAGATGAATTTGTTGCCTGCAAAACGAAAGGGCACACTCGTCTATAATGAAAGTCATAATCTCAAGCCCGGGTTGCCAAACCTCAAACCCACCAGTCGCAAGAGACTTCAGATTCCCACTCATGGCTGACTTCCTCACTGCACCAGCTTGCCTTTTTCACCCCAAACTCCCATCCAAACAATGAAATCTCCACCCCAAACCCAACCCTCTGGTCAAAACCTCTAACCAAACGCACCCAAGTGAGCAATCTCTATCTTACCATGCACATGGTACGATAAAATACCAAAAATATGTACTCCGTATGAAAACAAAATCTCTCCCAGTCAAGTCACGTGATGGGGAACGGGAGCAGGCCAAGATGCTAGGACACAGGAGGGGGGGAGGAACATGATGGGGCGGCGACCAACACACGCTGACAAATGATGGAGACTCACGCCGGCATCAGCGAGGTCCCGCCGCATCCGTGCCCAGACACACCAGACCCACCCCCAACCTCCCAATGCACTCCCACTCTTATCATTGCTACTACTTAATTTGGTGGCACAGCAGCCCCCACCCCTAAACTTCTCACTCCGAAAACACAATGTTTTAAGACATTAATTAATTTAATTAAATAAAATCATCAATTTCAATTGAAGTGTATTTTTTTTTTTCAATAAAATACTTAAAAATATTTTAACAATTTTAAAATTTTAATCAAAATATAAATTTTATCGGATGTTTCCGAAGAGACCAAAATATAAATTAAAGCTCAAAATAATCAAACTAAATTGATTTTATTTATTTTTAGCCTCAAGTAAGACTACCGTGTTAATATGTGTTACACATTCGACACTACGTTACTAAATCAATAAGGGATCGGAATGAAGGGATATAGAATTCGAAACTTACCCTTTACAAGAGGGAAAGAAATACCTCAGTGACAATAAACCTTGCTCCAATGGTAGATTTAAAAGTGGATTTGATCTAAAAGTTTATTTAAATTTGGATCCAACTTTAAATGAATTTTTTTGTCTCCAGGACTTTTAAAAGTGTGTAGAAATTTGTGTTTGGTTTGGGGAAAGAGAGAGAAATAGAGAGATGAACCAAAAAATGGATCCACCACCATTGGAGTACTTAGATCCAAATGGTTATGTATTTCACTATAGCAAATCAAAAAAATGGATTCAACCATTGGCATATATATCTCAAGGGAATCCCAACCATTATCAATGATGCCACTTGAAAGAGTGCTCATTCAACTTTCAAGAATAATATTTGAAATTAAATGTAAGAAAATTATTTAGTGCGACCAGCGTATACAATATTTAGATTTAATTAATCCATATGATTGCACATGAATAGTATATAATCATGGAAGCATATAAACCTTAATTTTGGATAAAATGTAAAAATGATAATCATTAAATTTTATTTTCTCTTTTTCTTTATTTTATTTATTTATTTATTTATTATTATTATTATTATTTTTTAAATAGCAAGAAAGTCTAAATTCCATATGATGAATGTTCGTGAACTAATTGTAAACCTGAATATATATGATCACCCGCAAAATACATGTATTTAATAAGTTTAAGTAAATATCACAGTGGAAACTTTTAAATCCAGATGTTTGAATTTATGGACATTCACTTAAAAATTACTCGGCGAATCGAATATATATTTTGAGCTTGTGCTATGTATCTTCTAGAAGACCATATATATAGAGTCTCGATTCTCTGCTTGGATTTGGATATGCCTGGGTGGTGTGTCTTAATCTAGATGCTCTACTTTTTACTTAAATGATGTGCAGATAATTCAGATCATAACACATTACCCAAGTACCAAGCAAATCCAAGCAGAGGATCCTCACGCATATATGTAATCAGCATAGCATGCCAAGTAATTTTTCTGATTTTATATATTTATTTTTTTAAACGAAATCGATTTTACCATTTTACCATTAGACAACACCCTTTCGGGTGAAATTTCCTTTTTATAATTCATAGTGTTACAGATGGTTAATCAAAGTAATCATAGCCTGATCCCACTTTAGAATGTGAATTTCCTATACTACCCTTTCTTGTCCAACCCGCAATTATCTCTCAAAGCCACCGTTTTATGCAGTACAAACACTACCAAGCCACCAAGAATCAAAACGGTACCGTTCTCAGTAACTTTTGACCCAAAACACCTTTCGCTTTCCCATGCTTGGCGTCTGCCCGATGACCTGCCCACCTTGACCACTCCGCTTTCCCTTTTAATAATAAAGCTAAACACGTGTAAGCCCCAAAATTCCGCCATAAAGTTGAAGTGGCTTCTTTCGTAATTTTCACCTCCAAACGTGGTCAATGTTACAATTCCACCATATTTAGCTCACCTTCCCCCAAACCCCCCGTTTCATTTATATGATTTCTCGTTTTATCAAAAACCGCTAACCCGGTTTTCCTGCCGGTTCTCCCATTTTCCGACCGGTTTTCCGGTCATTATTTCAGCAATTCCTACGTATCCGTCACCGGGAGTCGCAGCTCAGTCTGTTTGTTTCTCGGGAATCAGATGAAAATTTTCGATTCTTGAGCTGAAATCATCTGTTGGGGGTTTTGTGAAGGGGGGAATCTTTTGAGTAAACGACGTCGTAGTAGTGGTTGAGCTTAATTTTTTTGGCCGGTGAAGTATGACGTCCGGCACGAGACTTCCCACATGGAAGGAGAGAGAGAACAACAAGAAGAGAGAGAGGAGGAGGCGAGCGATCGCCGCTAAGATCTACGCCGGTCTTCGTATGTACGGTAACTATAAACTTCCCAAGCACTGTGATAATAACGAGGTGTTGAAAGCTCTCTGTAACGAAGCTGGTTGGACCGTCGAAGAAGACGGCACCACTTACAGAAAGGTAACGGAGCTTCACAGTTTTTTTTTTTTTTTAATTTTGTTTAGTTTCTCTATTCTGATCCCTATGTGCATGTTAGCAAATGTTTCTTTCAGTTCAGATAAAATGCACTTGTTGTTATTATTGGTTCTAGATCTGAAACTTCCCTGGTTTTCTCGGTTCTCGAACTTGATTTCCTGATTTGTGATTTAAAGAACTACGGATATTAAAGGATTTTTTTTTTCTTGTGCTACAAGAACTGAACTGTGATTCGTTTGCTGATCATGGTTTCTGCTAATGTGCGCGTATGCCCGTCTTCTCGATTTTGATATCTTGATTTTGTGATTTAAAGAATGAAGGAATTTTATATTTTTGGTTGCAGAAATGAACTGTGATTCATTTGCTGTTCATGGTTTCTGCTAATGTGCGCCGTATGCATTTGGCGTATGGTAGTATCGGTATTTTCCTTTATTTTTTTTTAAACAACTGAGTTGCGATCTGCTGGTTATGGTTTCTACTAAGGTGAGCCGTATGCTTTTGGTGTATGGTATAGCACCGGTAAGCTCACTTTGTTTATCGACGGTTCTGATTGTTGGTTTGCTTTTTTCGTTGCCGGCGTACGATTAGATCAACAGCGCCTCTGTCTTCTTTCTATATCGCACGAAGCACAATATTTTTTGAAAGATTCTCTCGTGCTTCTTCTTGTCGTGTACGCACACACTGAAACGCAGACACCACGCAGAGACGCAGAGAAAAATTGATAGGACGATAATGTCCCTCCTGAGTATCAAAATACCCTTCCCTGATCGGACTACGATCCGAAATTCGGGGAATTTAAGTTGGGCAATTTTGTCATTCTAGTTACTGTCCGTCTCCTAGATTGAACTTGCAGTTGCTTTATTGCAACTGATGTTTGCTTTATTTATTTTTTCCAGTCTGTTTCTCTCTCTCTCTGTGCTCCTCTTTTGGAGATTCCGATTTCCCAGCACTTGAATTTCTCGTGAAAACTTTTTCCCTCAGTCCGAGGTCATTTCGGTCATTTCTGTGACATTTAGTCTTTTGGATATTTAAATTGGGAATTCAATTTCCGAGATTCCCGGGGAAGTAATTTTCCCCCACTCCCCCAGTGTTTTTTGTTGTGTTATTTATTAATTAGAGAGATTTGTATGATTACAAATGGAGGAAAAGGTGATATCGGATCCTTGGATTCCTCTGTTCTACTTCTTCTTTGAGGACTATAACGGGTAGTGGGAGGCAGTGCACTATTATAGTTTTGACATTGGTTTAAAACTTTTGGCCTGTGGACCATATAATTGTAAATTGCCACCTTGTCTGCTCAGCTTGCAGCCCAACAAATTAAAAAGGAAAAAAGAACAATTAAGAACTGTAATTTGTTGGAAAATCTGGCCAAAAAGAGAGGGAGGGAGGTGGGGACTGGGGAGGGATCAATTCATTATTCATCGTTATCTTTTTAAGAAAAAGCTTTCCTGAAAATGCTTTTCATCATAACAGCATTTGTTTTTGTTTTTGCTTTTGTTTGAAAATACTACGAGATTGCTCAGGGTCTTGGCAATGTAACGGGCTTTAGACCAAGTTAAAAATCAGCTAGAAGGCTGAAATTGCATGCTGTTTAATTTGGCAATTAATTAGAAACTGGATAACTACTTTTTAAAAATCACT
Organism: Hamamelis virginiana; assembly: GCA_017140935.1. Lineage (NCBI taxonomy): Eukaryota > Viridiplantae > Streptophyta > Magnoliopsida > Saxifragales > Hamamelidaceae > Hamamelis > Hamamelis virginiana. Next base: position 113,996 of record JAESVK010000977.1, read on the forward strand.
AAGGGCCCGTTTGCATTAGCTTATACTAAAATCATTTTTGGAGAACTATTTCTTTACATATTTCTTTTAAATTATGTTCAAACCATGTCTTCACATATCAATATTTTCACACTAAAAGTGATTGTGGTAAAAGTTGGAGCTTCCTAACTTTTGCCACAATCACTATTAGTATGAAAATTTTGTCATGCATCCTATCATCCCTTAAATTGTTTAAAAGTGATTGTCATCCCTCCTCTAAGATCAAGTGAAATTTTAAGCTCCAAAGTGATTATAGGAAAAGTTAATGCAAACGGGCCTTAAGTTAGGCAACACAGCAACATGAAGTTGCTGTTAGCTGGGTTGCTCATCTTTACACGAATATTTCTGGTCACTACATTGCTGACCATTGATTTTATTTGATTTTATTTATTATTATTATTATTATTATTTTGAGGTGTTCTAAATTATGCTGTTATTGGTTTTGATTATAGTCATGTAGTTGAAAGTTGAAACGAACTTTGGTTTCCACTGGATTATAGTAATTGTAATTTATTGCCATTCTTTTGGTTCAATTTCTGGCTATTTTTGGTACAACTGAGGTTTGCATATTTTTAAATGCTATATCTAGGGGTGTGCGCGGGTCGGGTGAGGGCGGGTGGCTAATTCTCCCACCCGCCAACCAACCCGCCTACCTCAATAACCGGCGGATTGGTTAAATATATGACGGGTTTCAACCGGCGGATTAGGTGGATTGAGCGGGTGAAGCATTACTATTTTTTTTTAATTTTTTTTTTTATAAACACCTAAAGTTTTTAAAATCTTTTTAACAAGCAAAAACACTTCAAATTCGTATATAATAATGCAATATTGTGTTATTTAGTAATTAAACTATAATTCAAACAATTCTTTCAATAGTAATAAACTAAAGTGCCAAAATAAATTGCCCTACAATAATAGAAGCTACTAACTAGCTAGATACATAATAATAAAGGTTTATTATTATTAAAAAATCTTACAAACTAACATATGATTTCACATTCGAAATTGAAAGAATATCAAATCAAATAAGTGCATATTCAAACTATCATAATAAACATTTCTAAAGAAATAAAAAACACTAACTTGCAAGCATATCCAACTAAGGGAAAATATAATGTAGTAATGAAATTTATTTTATATAAATATATTATTTATTTATATATAATTATTTGGCGGGTGGTGGCGGGTTTAGGGCGGGTTGTCACCTCTATACCCGCCAACCGACGGGCGGGTTGTCACCTCTATACCCGCCAACCGACCCCACCCGCCAAAAATTCATCAAATCCACCCAACCCAACCCGCCTAACCATTGTAACCGCGGATTGCGGATGGGGTCGGGGTGGGTGGGGTCGGGTCCGGCGGGTTTTTGCACACCCCTAGCTATATCTTTCTATTGGATGAATTTAAGCACAAAATTTAACTATATCATGGAATGTTTACCCTCATAAACTAAAGTCCAGAACTTGGGGTTTTCTCTAATAATTTTTTTTTTTAGTTATCCTGATTAGTAGGCCATGCCCCATCCAAAATGTCTATTTATTGAGGGTAATGATTGAATTAGAACCAATGAACCATAGATTTTATTATAATATACATTTGAGTTTTCATAGAGCGTGAGCTTTGTTATAAAATACAGGGCATTTTCCTAAATTTATTTTGATCAGGGGAGAAATATTTATGCAAGTTGCGCAGTTGAATTATTTTATCAATTTGACATTTATGGACTTGTTTTGGATGTATGAGCCATCAATGTGTTCCATCCAACAAAACCTTTTTTTGAAGTGTGCTCTGTTGAGGGTTTTTTTTTTTTTTTTGGTGAAACACTCTGTTGAGGTTATGATGGGATCTTTTCAGCAAAGCCCCAATGTGTTTCTTTTTCTAATTATTGGACCTTAACTGTACTGGCTTGAAGAATGTTTATATATTCTTGTTTTGGTGTAAGTAATCATCTGTGTATTTCTGCAGGGATGCAAACCCGTGGAACGCATGGACATAATGAGTGGATCAACATCGGCAAGTCCATGCTCATCATACCACCCAAGCCCATGTGCATCCTACAATCCAAGCCCTGGTTCATCTTCCTTCCCAAGCCCTGCCCGGTATCCTGCCAATGCCAATGGTAATGCTGATGCCAATTCTCTCATCCCATGGCTTAAAAACCTCTCATCTGGCTCATCGTCAGCCTCATCCAAGCTCCCCAACCATCACTGCTTCCATGGGGGTTCCATAAGTGCTCCAGTCACTCCTCCTTTGAGCTCCCCAAATGCACGAACTCCCCGAATTCGGAATGACTGGGATGATCCAACTGCTGGCTCAGCCTGGCCTGGGCAGCAATATTCCTTCCTGCCCTCGTCCACCCCACCTAGTCCTGGCCGTCAGACTCCGCCTGAGTCAGGATGGCTTGCTGGTATTCACTTCCCCCAAGTTGGGCCATCGTCCCCCACATTCAGCCTTGTCTCAGCAAACCCATTTGGCTTTAAAGAGGATGCTTTTACAGGAGGGGGGTCTCGGATGTGGACTCCAGGGCAAAGCGGGACATGCTCCCCAGCAATTGCAGCTGGTTATGATCACACAGCTGATGTTCCAATGTCAGATGGGATGGCAGCTGAATTTGCATTTGGCAGTAACATAATAGGTCTAGTAAAGCCATGGGAGGGAGAGAGGATCCACGAAGAATGTGGATCCGATGATCTCGAGCTCACTCTTGGGACCTCAAAAACCAGGTACAATGGAACCGCTTTGCAGCCTAATGGATGCAGCATGTCGAATAGTTCTTCTTAGTTCTTGTTTTCTGGTTTTATGTGACTAATGATTTGTTTTGGCGATGCAGATAGACATGGCACGACGAAGGGAGAGGAGAGAGAGAGAGAGAAGTACTCATGAAATATTTTTATTCGGCATCTATCTTCTTTCTGTGTGCAAAATTCAATTTAGTGACTTCTTACCATGTCAGTTTAAATTTGGTTTGTTGTTTTCAGCAAGGCAAAGGTGAGTTATAAATACAGTGAGTAGGAGCAGCTTCTCTTTCAGAAAGTACTAAAAATTGAAATATAGATAGTTCATGGTGGTGACTTTGCCCCTTTTTTACTTTTTGGTCATTCTTTCATTTTTCATCTTTCAATTTTTTTTTTTCCTGAAAAGAGAAGTTTTCAGTACAGCAGTGATACACACTAATATTGTTTGTTCCTTGTGATTTTGTGTTTGTTAATTAAAAGGATTTTGGATGTTGAGATTATCTACTTCTGATCACACTCACACTTTTCTATATTATTCATTTATTCTTTTCTTTGTTCATTATTTTTAACAATTAATAGTGAATCTTACCAAAGCCAAGAGAAAGTTAAAGACATTTTCATTGTCTGGGCTCGATGCTTGAGCCTCAAACCTCCCCTTTATAAACTCTCAGCTGAGTGGCTTTTTTTGTTTAAATAATAATTTCTAATATCAGGGTAAATTAGTAATTAAAGAATTAGGGTCTGATCTAAAATCACTCATGAAAAATTCTCTCTTCATATTTCTGTGAGAGTGTTCAAATCACGACTTTACATCTCAAAATTTTCATAGTTGAAAAGTTGGGGCTCCATAATTTTTGTCATAACTAACCCTAATTTTTGCTGCAATCACTTAAAAGTATGAAAATTTTGTCAAATATTTTATCATTATTCTAGTCATCTAAAAGTAATTATCACTGCATCTCTTGGATCATATAGAAATTTTCATCTTAGCTTGAAAATTTATGACTAAGAAAAGCTAATGCGAACATGTTCTTATATTGCAAAATAACAGGTGTTGCGGAAAAATAATAATAAATCCTTCCTTGATGTTGGATGAGTTAGGTATATTGTTGTGGAAGGATGTGCATGGCATAAGATGAATTAGGTGTATTCATGAGCCAACTCCCTGAAAGTGATATCCCAGCTGATATAGAGGGAGCCTATTTTGTCACCTTCTTAAATCAATCGATAAAGAATTGTTATTAATGGATGCTACATTTTTTAGATCTAATCATCTCAATTACAAAATGTGTTGTCCAGAGAGTAGAGAAGAGCTGTGGTAATGCCGTCGGACGGTGCTAGGTGTAGTTGTGCTTGTAATATTGGTTAGGGAGGGGATGTTAACACACCCTTGAATTATAAGCCCACCCCCTCCAATTTTGATTTTTTA
>JAESVK010000977.1:133177-165293 GCA_017140935.1 Hamamelis virginiana
CACCACCACCACCAAGCTGCTGACTCTCCCTTCCCCTTTCACTGCTCCCTCTCAACTCTCAAAGTTTGATGAATAATTTGCTAAAATGAGGGTTTGAAAGTGTTTTAAAGGTTTTAAAATGTAAATTTAAGGGCTTGTTTGGTTATTTGTAAAAAGTTTTTTTCCTGTAAATGAATGACATGTTTCTCATTAAACTGATGGATTTTTATAGAACTAACGAATGGCTATGAAAACTAATTTGCATAAGTTTTATTAAATTTTTTTAAAAAAATAAAAAATCAGTTTATTAAAAAAAACTTCTCAAAAAATTGATCTATGCATAAGTTGTTGTCAACAAAACAGAGCGCCTCACCTCTGAAAATTGATTTATGCATTTGAATCTTTTTTCAATTTATTTTTGTGCTTTGCAATATCCAAATAAAGCCAAAAACTTTTCGTCATTTAAATTACTCTGAAATTGATTTTGTAAGGTCAAACAGAGTAAGCATAACCCCAGCTTAAAAAACAGAGTTGCCAACATGTTGAAGGAATGAAGTGCTTATGTATCTGCAAAGGGCCATTAAGAGCCCTAACTTTCAAACTCTATTATTGCATGCATTGAAGCAAGGAAGCTTCATTCTAGGTGTCTTATGAGGATGTAGGATTGAGGTAAGAAAAGTCAGAAGAGAGAGACTGCTTAATTAAGAGTTGTGTGATGATTATGGACTTTTGATTATAAAAATATATATATATGCGATAGGATTTTTGGGTAAACCAAACTTATAAAAATTACCGCTGACCAAAATTTTACACCATAAAGCCCCTAAAAAGATAAATTTGCCCCTATGGATTAAAAAATAATCTCCATTGTTGCACAAAGCCGGGCCCTCAACACCTTAGTCCTTAGCACACTATCCAACAAGTATTAAGTCGAAAGTCACACAATAGATCAATCAAAGCCTCATCTCTGTACATCACCCAAGTAAAAAGCAGAGTATCCATATTATGATACATCACCTAAGCATATCTAAGCCTAAACAGAAAATCTAGACTCATCATCCACAATCCAATCATTACTATTTCAAATCATTTATTTATTATATTAAAATAAGAAAAGGGAATTTATTGAATTTTAACCTAGAATTATAAAAAAAAATAAAAAAAAGGAATTTACTTAGAAATTTACACTATGTTTGGATTGAGAGAGTTGGAGAGAAGAGAAGAGAAGAGGAGAGCATTTGGATTGAAAGAGTTGGAGAGAAACGGGAGGAGGGGGAGAGAAAGGGGAGAGAAAAAGGAGAGAAAAGGAGGCTGTTTTGGTTCTCTCCAAATCGGAGAGAAATGGAGAGAAGAGAAAAGAAAGGGAGGTAAGGTTGGGTAGTTTTACTATTTTACCATTTCTTTTCATTCTTTAGCTTTTATTTTCTTTTTATGTAAGTAAGGGCAATATTGAAATTTACACTTTAAAATCTTCTCTTCTCTTCTCTTATAAAGATTATTCAAACAGGATGGAGAGGAAGTTATTTAGCTTTCTCCCATCTCTATCCGAACAAGGTGGAGAGAAAGTCATTTAACTTTCTCTTCTCTTCTCTTAATGAGTTTCTCTTCTCTTCTCTCGAACTCTCTCAATCCAAACACATTGTTAGAATTATTGGAAAACAAAAGTGAGATCCCAAAAGTGGTAGAATTGAACGCTAAACTGTCATAAATCGTAAGTAACAGCCACTACCCAGACACGGTAGCCGATCTGTGCAACTCACTCCGACACTCGGCACTACATCATTTTTTTTTTTTCAATCCCCAAGCTTCCATCAATGGCAGTTCCGTCTAGGGTTTCGATCTTCGTCTCGATTCTTCTCATCCTCCTCGCATCTTTCTATCTATCTTCGCACGGCGTTACTGGTGACGATCGCGCGGTCTTTGCGGCTGGTTCGACTCGAAGTCTGTTAGCTATTCAGAGGAACAATCAGATCCCCAGCTGCAGCGAGATGGTATCGAGATCGCAGTGCTCGCGGAACTCCAAGTGCCGGTGGTGCCGAAGCGAGGCTCTTGACGACATGTGTTTCAGCAAGTCAGAAGCTTGGAGGCTACCTGAACAGGTCTTCTCTTGCGATTGATCTCTCTCTCTCTCTCTCTCTCTGTACTCTATAACTCGATTGAGTTTCTGTTGGCGACTTGATGATTGATTAGGGTCACTGTGATTAGGGGAGATCCATGTAATTTTTGCCAAAATGAGGGTTTTTTTTTTTTTTTTTAATCTTTCCCATTTGTGGGTGCGTTGAGGGATAGTGTTGTTGATTAGTGAATACAATTCATGATATGCGATTGGTTTTCTTTTGAATTAATGCGATGCGGATTGTTTACGGGATAGATTGGAAATGAATGTGGTAATTATAAATGGAAAATAATTTATTTTTGTTCAGTTTTTTTAATTTGATTTGTTTTAAATGATTGTGTTTTTTCTTTGCGTTAGTTCTAAATATTATTTGTTTTGAATTGAGGCGTGCGATGATCAAGAACGATTATAAACTATGAGCTGTTTGATAACGTTTTGCTGCTTTGCTGTGCAAAATTTGGTGTATCTCGGTTATGTAAAATTCTTTATGGTTGGTTATTATGTAGTTTTTTTTACCAAAGTTTAGTACTTTTCTCCCCAGCATTGCAAAGAAATATTAAGATCTAAAATTAATTGATTTTCATTGCCAAATGCATCTGAGCTTAAATAAAAACTAGATAAAGTTAACTCAGCTAATTCATTGGCAAGTTTGAGTTGCTAACTCAATCGAGATTCTTGGAACTGTATCTTATATATATACAGAAATGCTAATATCCGGTCGGCCGGATATTAGCTTGCATCCGGTCATTATGTGAGAGCCGTTGGATCAAATCCACAGCTGAGAATTGACCAGATTTTTTCATCTCTTTCAGCTTTTGATTGACAAGATTTCACGGATTTCAAAAAAAAAAAAAAAACAATTTTTCTCTCTCTTCTCCAGACATGATTTTTCACTCTCTCTCCTTTCCCAAACCCTCATTGCCGGACAGTCGCTGCACACGTCGCCGCCGGTCAGACTCCTTCATCTCCCCTTTCTCTCTCCTCCCACAACCAACACAACAGATTACGCTCTTTGCCATTTGCATTGTTTGATTTTAGGGTCTAACTTCTGCAACATCATCCACCGTCCCAACATTGGTCAATGACATGGTTGCTGGCCTGCTGCTTGGGTTGGCAACGAAGACATTTTGGAATTTGTTCAGACAAAGAACCCCAGAACAAATTAGATTGATGTGAAGATAGAGGATTCCCTCTCCCATCCTTTCCCCATGACCCATTTTTATGGGACTCTCTCTCTCTCCCAAGATAGATGTGTCTTCAACAAACTAGATAAGGGTTTGAATCCAAACAGGAATCTTCAATAAAATTATTACAAGTCATCAAAAACCCTTTACCTATACCACTACAATAAAAAACCCAGGTACATGTTTCTTCTTCAGCGATGATGATATCTGTCTTCTCCGTGACGATGGGTTTCTTCTCTTCGGTGACAGGTTGGAACTTCGACGGCAATGTGGCTTACAGAGTGAGAGAGACATAGAAGAAGAGGAAAGGGTAAATGAGGATGGTGCCTTTTGGGTTTTGTAGGTTTTGACTGTAAAACTTATACGGGTTAGCTATAATTTGAAGATTTTCCAAATGTCTGAAAATCTTAGGAAGGGGAGTGGAAGGAGTGAGAAATCGTGTTGGGAGAGGAGGGAGAGAGAGAAATGATTTTTTTTATTTTTTGAAAAACGTGAAATCAGTCAGAAGCAGAAAGAGATGAAAAAATCTGGTCAATTCTCAGCCGTGGATTTGATCCAATGGCTCTTCCATAATGACCTGATGCAAGCTAATATCCGGCTGACCGGATATTAGCATTTCTCTCTCTCTCTCTCTCTCTCTCTATATATATATATATATATATATATATATATATATATAATGTTGAGTTGTTTTGGAAGTGAGACTTGGTAAATGCTTTATTAAGTCAAGGTATAAGGGTTGTATAGTGGTGTTGGAGAATTTTATATTTGGTGTGATTTGATTATAATTGCTGGGTTTCAAGACATAAACTTGCTTTGATTGTGATTTTATCACTAAATATGAACCATTGACTGAGGCACATGTAATGTGTGTGCGTAGCATAGTGATGTTGATGATGTTGGAAGAGTTGGTGCTGCTAATTGCATGGTGGTGGAGGTAGATGGTAGTGCAATGCCCATGTGTCTGCGTAGCACAGTGATTTGATGATGTTGGAAGAGGTGGTGTTGCTTATGGCACGGTGGTAGAGGTAGATGGTAGTGCAATGGTTGTCTTGATGGCTCTAATGGGATTGGTTGTGTGGTAGTGGTGGGGGTAGTAGAGTGGTAGTGGTGCAACGGTATAAATGAGGTTAAAAACTATTTTAAAGCTTATAATTTGATTTAAATTGTTTTAGGCCCCATTGATTGCATATTAAGAAACAACAAAAATGTTTTCTAGCAAGTGTTATGGGAAAAAACATAAGCTAGCTGCAGTACCCTTGGATTTTTATCTATTATAGATATGGGAGGGAGATCGAGGTGAAAGCATCCTACTAAATTAGCGATACCTGGTTAAAATGAAGATTTTCTTGTTGTGTGTTATTGATCAATGCATTCCAATATAAAATCTGTAAACAATGCACATGTAGTTTGGTTCACCAAGTAAAGAAGGAGAGGAGAAAATGAAGAAGAGAAGGGAAGGAAAGGGAAAGCTTGACCATTTTCTTTAGTTTCGTTATGCAAGGAAAGGAAGGGGAGAGAAAAGATGGGTCACACCCCAGCCTCTCATAAAGTACTTGTGCCGTGCACTAAAAAGTTATACTTAAGTTCCCAGTTTAGAGTTTTCTCTCTAAATCACCACACATCTAAGATGAAATTTTATGGCTGGAGAGAGTTTTTTTTTTCTGTAATCACTCCATTTCTATCTTCGTCTGTCCTTATTAACAGCATCTCCAATGGGGAGCTTCCATTTGGGCCTCCCCATACCCATATTTAGAGGTGCTTTAGTGCCAAAATGGGAGCTCCTCCCATATTTGGCAGCATTGTGCTCCAGTGGGGAGCTCTCGTGGTTGGCTTTTCAACATTTTTCTCTCATGGGTAGTTGGGTTTTTGGAGGGAAATTCCAATGTGGAGTCATTAGGGAGGAGATGGCATCTGCCAAAAAATTTCAAAGATTGGAGGCATTGCTACCATTGCCAAATTTGGGAGCCATGGATGGCAGTCCGTTGGTCATTGACTCATTGGAACACCCTTTTTGGCCACAGCTCCCAAATTTGGCAATGACAGCACCAAATGATAGCCCATTGGACATGCTCTAAACAAATCAAACAAAGGAAAATAACAAATTTTTAAAGTTTAGGAGACTAATGCTAGGCAATCAGAGAATCTGCATGTTGATAAGGTCAATGCAACTAGCACAGGAATATTGGGTTGACTGTCATAAAAACTCTGAAACATAATATTTGAAGCTATAAAGTTGGAAATTCTAGGATAGTTTAATAGATCATGAAACTATAGGATGCCTAGTAACATACGGACATATAGTTGGATTGGCGGCGAGACCTCACTTTTGAGGTTAATTGCTGGATTGAGAATTAGACCCCACTATTGAGGTTAGAAGCTAGAGATAAGAAGAACAATTGAGGATGAATAAAAGGAGGTTGTGTAAGATGGTACGGGCTATATCTAATGGAGACTAGTGGCTGCACTGAGTTTGTTGAAGGTGCTACAAAGGGCAAGAGGAAAGCCATGAAGAACATGAGTCAAGGTTCGAAAGAAGCACTGTGATTAGCAGGGTTACAAATGATGGAGCTGTTCATGAATAGATTAGACTTAGCTCAAAAAAGGGCTCATTCAAGCTTGTCTATCAAGGAAATAAGCCAAGCTCAAGCCTCGTGTTAAGGCTTGTTTTATTAACAAGCCAAGCCTGAGCAGCCTCTTGCTTGACTTGGATAAGCTCTTGAACAGAGGCATATATAAATGGCAAACTTATTATTATTATTATTTTTTGGGTGGGGGGGATTTGTTGGTTGTTTAGATTTGTTTGTTACTCATCATTTAGAATTGTAAAGACTTCTTTATGCAAGTATAGTCAGGGCATTTATTGCTGCTTGGTGATTTATTTAACTATGGGATGGGATGAAGAGTTGTTCCAAGATAATGTATGGATGTCAATGATCTTCCGAGTTCATATAGCTGGTACTCTCTCTCTCTCTCTCTCTTCCGTTTTTTTTTTTCCTGTAGATTTGGGCATTAAAGTTCTTTGTTATTATTTTTTCCTGCGATCACTGTAATAGGGTTTCTTGACAAATTGCTTCATCCTTGGTTTGAGATTTGGGCCTTTTCTTATTAGTTTGAGGTTTGGGGTGTTTTGTTCTTCTCCTTCTTCAGGTCTTCGTTGTATCTCTGTTAAGTTGACGAGCTGAGTTTGCCAAACTTGGTTGAGCCAAGCTGGAACACAACCATTCTATGAACAAGCTGAACCTGAATGGGCCAATACCAGCTCGGCTCGGCTCAGCTCATTTGCAGCCTAGTCCTAGATGATTTGTACAGCACACTCCAAGTTAACCCAGGGAGGTGGGGGGTGGGTTTCTGAGGTGAGGTGTTCTTTCAAAAGAGGTGCATCACGTTGAGAAACACTGATATTGTCTGGGTTAGATAAAACTTTACACCATACTACTGTTTTTAATGAATCAATATATCTTTGATTTAAGGTTGGGTGCTATTATGAAAGAAGAATACCCGAATTGGTATTGTCAGTAGACTAAAGAAGCTTTGCAGTTTTGCCTAATAGAAGCTGTGAGGCAGGAAGCTAAAATCTTTTTGCTTATTGATATTCTGTTACTTCTGTACAATTTCTATGGGGGAAAAATCCCATTCATCAATGTTCCTGTGCTGAAGCCTAACTTGTGGCAGAAGTCTTCCAGTGAAGGGACTTACCGGGATTATAGGAAGATACGTGGTTTACATGGTTTTAAACACAATGGAGAAAGCAGAGGGGTGTAATGTTGAATGGGTTGTACGGTTACTGGATCAGCAATGTTGATCAGCAACAACATTGCTGGACCCTGAGTTTGGGAAGTAGTTTAGAAATTTTATTTGGAAAACCTATGTGCCGTTCAAACTCTAAAAGCATTCACCTGGGCATAGACGTACATAGAGAAAAAGAAGAGAACGAACTTAGATGATTTAGTTTAACGTCTTGATAGCAGTCTTGCCCTAAGAGGAGAACATGGCAAGATTGGCCTGGAGAAAAGTACAATGTTCATCCGCAAAGCCACATGACGACTAGGCTTAAACCCTCACCGATGTGCAAATCCTCCTCTCTGATCCTCACTATCTGAATCTGGACATGCGCAATGTTCTTACTCCATAACCCCGCCTCCGATCTTGGAGAGCACAAGAAGATTAGGCTATTTACTTTCGATCCTGAAGAGCACAACAAGAGAGCCATGGCAATGTTCTAATGGCATGATCACAGTTGAATTGAATATTCTTCTTATGCATGTCACGCATACCAAAAATCACAGTGATCCGGTGGTCAGTTTCTAAAATAGAGTCTGTAAAAAATTGTGACATTATCTAATAGTGAAAACTGTCACAGTTTTTAGCAGCCTATATTTTAGAAATTGACCGTTAGATTACTGTGATTTTTAGCATACATGGCATACATACAACGGTCGGTTTTTCAAAATATCCCTTTTACGTTGACCAAAAAACCACATTCTCACATAAACTTATATGAGTACATCCTCATAAGAAAATTACTGTAAAAGTGATTATCACCCGTCTCTTAGATTATGTAGAATTTTAAACTCCAAAAATAATTTTAGGTAAATTTAATCCGATCAAGGCTAAGCATGGTTGAGAGGCAAATAACAACTCTCTTGTGCATGGGTATAAAAGTTACTGAATGGAACTTTAGGAAAGATAGAGACGGTGTCTCTTTTAAATTGGTTTTCAATTCCTTAAGCTCTATTTATGTTAATTTTTTTTTTTTTAAATTTCTTTTGAAGAATTATCTCTTTACATATTTGTATAGAGTTTTGTTCAAATCATGTCTTAAGAGATCAAAACATTATACTAGAAATGATTATGGTAAAAGCGCCCTAGCTTTTACCACAAACACTGCTAGTATGAAGATTTTGCCCATCATCCAATCACTTCTCAAATCGTCTAAAAGTGATTATCACTTTATCTATTAGATCAAGTGGAATTTTAAGTTGCCAAGCTGGTGTGCAAGAATCTCAAAACTCCTCAGGGAATGCTCTACTTAAAAAACCACTTCAAGGAAGCTTGGAAACCTGAAAAATCATAAAGGTGGAGATCGAAGTCATGAAAGTGGGAACATTTCAAGGATGATGTGCTGATATCTAGATTTTGGTAAAGCTTTATGGAAATCCCAATTCTGAGGTTGAACACAAGAAGCCATTGCCGGCTTTTGCTCGACTTTGGCATCCCAAAGGTTGGTACTCCTAAAATGAATATTCAAAGTATTTTCATTTTCAAAATGGGAAAACCCTATTCATCTTATTATTTTATTCTATCTCTTTGGTCCCATAATTTATGTGGCACTCGATTGATAATTGATAGAAATAATAATGTATTTCAGTTTTTTAATCACCCACATCAACCACCATATTGATTGAGATAAAGGGGTGGGAGTGCCCTTCAAATTCATATTTAAACCCAAGTAAGGCCTTGCTAACATTTCTTTATTAGTAAGTTAGCCACCGTATAGATTGGGAAAAAAAAGTCGTCAAATTCATATTTCAAGCCAAACAAGACATTGTTAACGTACTTTTGTTTGTATGTCAATGTCCTGACATTGAAATTGGTTGGAATAAAGTAAGACCATTTCCAATCATGTATTCAAACTCTTACTTAAATTGAGTAAAAAAATTCATTTGACATGGAGCTCTCCAATTACTTACTCAAATTTTTACTCAAATCTTTTTAATAATTATATTTTACTCCCACAAGCTAGGTTATTTCATATATTTCTCATCACAACCGCAAGCTAGGTTATTTCAGCAAGCAAGCTGTGTTGGTCGTTCTGCAGGGGAGAGAGAGAGCACTTCATCGGGGAGATGCAGGGCTGCTGTGGTTGGGAGTTTCCAGTTTGGTAGCCAATGGTTGTGCGATGAAGAACTTCCTCGAGGAGAAGAATGTAGCTTCCCACGGTCATATTTTTATTTATTCAAATATTTGAGTTAGAATTCAATTTGGATTTGAGTTTAAGAAAAACTCAAATTTGGTATAGATTTGAGTAAGGGCTGGAGAATAATTAATGGCATTTTTTTTTACCCAAATTTGAATTTAAGAAAGAGTTTAGGTCAGGATTGGAGATGCTTTTAACATGATGAATAGCAATGCTCGATCTTCAAACTAATATTTGAAGCCAAGTAAATTCCTATTAACCTTCAAATGTCTCTTTGCATAAATTTGCAAAATAGGAAAGGTATGGATGCACCTCAAGTTAGAGAGATTGCATTAATTTCAAGATATAAGGAATCTCCTCAGATGCCATTTATAATTTCATAATTTGAGAATACCCTCATGGAAATATAATTAAGAATGATGGGCGCATTATTTTCCAAATTTCTTTTCTCCTTTGGGAATTGAACATTATCTTCTTCAATTCTTCAAAACAACAATAATTTTCACGAAAAGAAACTATTAAATTTTTAAAAAATAAATTACTCTAATAACTTCTTGTCTCCCTCAGAAAGATACTGCTTCACAGCATCCCTCATATCATCAAAGCAATCACAGCCCTCAAAAAACTTGATCAACCGCCCCAATTCCCGATCACTCAGATCATCAATAAACGGACGGACAGGTATCGCATTCTCACGCTGCAACTCGAACGCATTAGGATTGTCATCCACTATCATTACACGCTTCAAATCCCTCCCACACTCCGACAAGTCCTTCACAAACTTCCCGTCCACCTCCTTGCACGAATCCCGATAAAGCCTGTGCGAAATCGCAGCCGTCCGATCAAGCTGATCCAGCACGAGCGACGCGTATTCCTTCAATCCGGCGGTGAACACCACGACCTCGAACTTCGCTCCAAGCGCTTCTAGAAGCTCGTCAACGCCCGGCCGCTTCAACACGTAGAATGTCAGTATCTCGCCGTCGATTCTAGGCCGGACGACGAAATCGAACTTTTCCGGTGGCGGATCGGCCTTGGAATGAACCAGAGTTTCGTCTAAGTCCAGGAATATAGTCTTCTTCGCCGGCGAGAGTAGTGGAGGTAATCGGTGATTGTCGAAGACGAGCGATCGGCGAGCGCAATCTTCGGTTTCTTCGACGGGGATTTTCTTGAGGATTTGGTAGCCCTTGTTTCTACGATTCGGAGTGCCGATTCGTGCGAGCTTTGAGAAGATCTTGATAAGCCGGCGTTGGCAGGTGAAGATCGATTTGTTGATTGAAGCGAGGACGACTGAGGAGGCGGCGGCGACGTTGTTCTTGATCGGAGTTTTCTTCCGGCGACGGCTACGGCTTTCTTTGACTGATTTTGTTGGAGTTCTCTTGATGATCTTGGACACCATTTCTGTAGTTTTCTTCCTCTTCGTCTTCTACAGACAGGTATGTATTTTATTAGGGGGCGTAACGGATAGTGAAATTGAGGTGTAAAACTAAAAGGGTCTAGGAGCGAGTTTGAACGGTCGGGAGAAGTTTGGGAGTTTGAAATTTGGTTCGGTGTAACGGTCGTGAAGCGTGGTTCGGAAACGAAGCTAGCATTTTAGGGAGTGGTTTATTCTTGTAATTTGGTCACGCGGCTTTTATTTTTAAACTGTGGAAAAATTTAGAAAATTAGAAAGGCATCTGACCGTTATAGCCAAAAGCAAACTACGAGCCTATGCTCATAATTTCGAAACAATTTTGCTGCACTCATTTAAATTTTAATTTAAAAGTCTGCTCATTATAAAAACAAATAGCCATAGCACACGTGCAGCACCTTTATATTGAGGGAAAAATACACAACATTTCTCTCAACTATCATCTCGTGACATTTTATTCTCCTCAATTATTGATTGCAACACTCTGCTTCCCTAAATTATTGAATTATGACAAATAAACCATTTTGTGATTTTTTACAGTCTGTTTTATTACAAACTGACCATTGGATCACTGTGATTTTTGGCATGCTTGATATGGACAAACAGATTATCCAATCCAACGGTTTGTTTTTTAAAATAAAATTTCGAAAACGTCTGTATTTTCATAGTCTATTTTTTAATCTAACAGTCTGTTTTTTTTTTTTTTTTAATAATCTAATAGTCCGTATTTTAAAAAATCGACCGTTAGATTGGATATAAAACAGACTGTGAAAATCACTGAAGAGGGTTATTTGTCACAATTCAATAATTTAGGGGGACAAAGTGTTGCAATTGATAGTTGAATTTTTGGCATGCTTGATATGGACAAACAGAATATCCAATCTAACGGTCTGTTTTTAAAATAAAGTTTCGAAAACGTCTGTATTTTCATAGTCTATTTTTTAATCTAACAGTCTTTTTTTTTTTTTTTTTTTTAATCTAATTGTCCACATTTTAAAAAATCGACCGTTAGATTGGATAAATTTGTCTGTTTTGTCAGGTACACCAAAAATCACAGTGATCCAATGGTTGATTTGCTATAAAACAGACTGTGAAAATCACTGAAGAGGGTTATTTGTCACAATTCAATAATTTAGGGGGACAAAGTGTTGCAATCGATAGTTGATGGGAGTAAAGTGTCACAAGGTGATAATTGAGGGAGATTTTTGTATTTTTCCCTTATATTAACTACAGTTCTGATCTAATCAGGACGTCCTCACGAGTTGCATCAACCCACTTTATTTCAACTGTTAGATGAAGACATTAGTCATCCCAATCTGAATCCTCTGCTGGGTATACCGTGCAGGGGTTTATAAGGATTTACGGAGGATGACGACATGTGGATGAAAAGCTATCCAGCGGCTGAGGATGGACAGGGAGTAAAAACGAGCCTTTTTGGGGGCTAACGGCCAAATGACCACTAACGTCATCCATCAATCCATTCTCAGCCCTCAAAATGCCATATTCCCACCTCTTCCTCTCTTTAAATATAAAAATTTTCTCAAATTTGTTCTCTGAACCCTAAATTTAACCCTAACAAACAAATAAAATAGGATTAAAAAAAAAAAAAAGAAGCTATTTCAAACATATCTCCTCCATTTCTAAGAATAATAACAGTTCTCTTTGAATTTAATTACTAACATGTACGAGTCTGACTCAATGATTCTCACACTTAAGATTCTCTCACTCTCTCTATATATATAGAGAGAGAGAAATGATGTTGAGAAGAAATTATAGAGAAGGCAAAGGTTCTACAATGGTGGTTCAAGGAATTGTAGGGCACGACATTACTATATGTAAGCCATCAATATATCTATCTAAATGTCTTTGCCTATTCTCTATAACTTTCTCTCTCTTTTTGATCTTCTGAAATAGACAAATAGTTTGTTTCTTTAAGATTATGTTTCCCTCTCATAAGCTCTCCATGCATGTCTTGCACTCATAGTCAAAGTGCATGGGCATTCAGGAATGTAGCCAGCATAGGGCAAGGGTGGGCAACTGCCCACCCTGACAATTTGGAAAAAAAAAAAAAACCTACATTACTATCGCGTTGAGCTATTTTATTCCATCATTGATGTGCAACTTCTAAAGCTTAATAGTCATTTATCTGAGACAAACATTGAATTGCTTCTTAATGTGGCATGCTTGAGGCCTTCTTTTTCTGCTTTTATCAAGCAACAATTTATTCGCTTAACTACACTTTATCTAACAAATTTTTCTGCATTTGATCTTGCTGTGCTTGACAATCAACTTGAGAATTATGTTGTTGATATGCGCTCTTCTAGTGACTTTTCACAATTGAAAGGGATTGGTGCTTTATCTCAAAAAATGGTTGAAACAAAAAGAAACATAGTGTATCCATTAGTTTACTTGATTTTGAGATTGACACATATCCTCACAGTTGCGACTGCCACTGTGGATAGGGCATTTTCTGCAATGAAAATTGTGAAGAGTTGATTGTGTAATCGGATGGGCGATCAATTGATGAACGATAGCTAGATTGGATATATTGAGAAAGACATACTTGATGGCATTGATAATGAGGTTATCATATAACATTTTCAAAAAATGAAGACTCGAAGGGGACAATTGTAATCGATTAGTGAATATTTTATTAATATGAATTATTTTTTGATGATTTATGTTTCATTTACTAGTATTTTTGTGATTTTGTGCATTAAATATAGATAATTTATTAGTTTTAATAGATACTTTTCATGTTACTTTTAAAAGATGAAACCTTAAATTTCATTTTTTTTAGAGTTTCGCTCACCCTAGCTACAAATCCTGGCTACATCCCTGGTGGCATTGTACAATACCTTGTATTATTTTGACTTGGAATCAGTAATTAATAAGTGTATATGGATGTTTGATATCAATAACAGATTTATGCTTACCAGATTTATCCAATGAAAGTGTTCTTTATATTTTTAGAGAGAGAAAGAGGAGAGAATCGGGCATTGATAGACGTATTGAGAGCTGATTTGACCGTTAGCCCTTGAAAATGCTCGTTTTAGTCCCTGCTCATCCTCAGCCGTTAGATGACTTTTCATCCACGTGTTGTCATCTCCTATAAACTCCTGCGAGTATGCCCTAGCAGAGGATCCGGATTGGGATCATCCAAGGGTGGGAATCACGCACTTTATTTAAAAGTGAAAACTGGAGTTTTTTAAGACTTAAATGCGTACACTTGACTTTTTGAGAAAAAATAAAAACCAACCTCTGAAAAGTTGTTGTACCTTCAAAACCCACTCACCTAATTGCTTTTTAGAGAGAGAAGTAACAGTTCTCAATTTTGCAAAAAATGAAGCTGGACCACTTATGAAAAGAAAAAAAAAAACAAAAAAAAAAAAAACCAAAAAAACAAAACGGCAAGCTGCACTGGACCTTATCGACTCACCTCGCCGTTGCCAGAGAAGAAAGATAGTCTAAAAAATTTTGTGTCCTTATTTTTATTTTTATTTTCAATTTTTTCACAAGATAAATGAAAAAACATGGATTTGTGTTTTTTATTGTTTTTTTCTTTCGATTTTTTCACAAGAAAAATGAAAAACATGGGTTTGTCTGAACATTAACTTATCTCCAGGGATGAAGCCACGAATTTGGATCAGGGGAGACGAACTTTAATTGATTATTAATACTTTATTCCAATACAAAAAATCGAGAACATTTGGTTCATTTTTATCGGGTTAGTTTGAGGTAGAAGAAATTGCAAAAGGTTTTAATCCACTAGCATTTGATAAACATATTAGAAAATGCTATACCTCCTAAAAGGATTGTCCCAAAAGTGTATCCCAAATAATATGGCAGATGATCCAACCTTCTCTTTTTTAGCAAATTCTTTTATTAATAATAAATGAAGGAAAAATGCTATGTGTCCCAAAAAAATTGTCTCAGAAGTGTATCCCAAATGATATGGCTGTTGATCTAACCCTTCTCTTTCTTAGCAAAATATATTCTTGATAACAAATAAATGAAGGCCAAGATTCATTCGAGATAGGTTTTTGAGAGAATTTTTTGGGATATATAGCAGTGCTGTGAATGAAGGATTGACATTCAGTTTAGATACTTTTTTGGGACTATTTTTTTGGGTTATATATTATTACTGAACCATATTTCTGTTCAAAACATTAGGGATTTGAGTTGACTGCTTTGTAATTGGGAATTTGGGATGGGTTGGACCTTTTATAGGAATGAGAAATTGAAAAATGAGAGAGGTAGGAGAGTAAAATGAAAGGGTAAAAGAAATTGAGGGGGTGCATTTTCAAGATTTTTGAAACTTGGAGGGTATAAAATTTAAAAACGAAAAGCCAAGGGAGGCAGCTGCCACCCCTCACTTGTTAATGGTTTCATCCTTACCCATCTATGCTACAGATTGCCGAAGAAGCCAAAAAACTGGCTCCCTTCTTCACGCAGTTGCTATGAGGTTTGTTTGTTTGTTTTTGTTTTTGTTTTTTTTCAAATCATTGGGTTCTGACTTGGTTGAGTGGATGATTTTTTTTTTCCTAAGAAATGTTTGATAAATTTGTGTTTGGTTGCCATCTTGGCGAGAATTTAGGAAATTTTGATTTTATTGAATGGAAATTGAATAAAAAAATTGGTTTACTAATTTCATGTTCAGCATTCAGAAATTGGGATTAAAAAAAAAAAGGTATAACATGCAACCATCCTTCTCCAGCAACAGCGAGGTTAGTTGGCGAGGTCCGGTACAAGCTTGCTTGTTGGTGAGAATGGATCCTTTTTTTTTTCCTCCCAAATGGTTGGGTTCTGACTTGGTTAAATGGATGATTATATTTTTCTTTTCTCTTTTTTGAGAAATGTCTGATAAATTTGTGTTTGGTTGGTGAGAATATGAGAAATTTTGATTTTATTGAAGGGAAATTGCATAAAAAAATTGGTTTACTAATTTCATGTTCAGCATACAGAAATTGGGATAAAAAAAAAGTATAATATGCAACCATCCTTCTCCAGCGACGGTGATGTTAGTTGGTGAGGTTCGGTGCAAGCTTGCTTGTTTCTAGTGTTTTTTTTTTTTTTTTTTGTTTGTTTGTTTCAAGGGGCTCCTTTTCTCTCTAGAAGCCAAGTAACAAAGTTTTAAATGGTACAACAGCTTTTCAAATGATGCTTTTTGTTTTTTTCCAAAAAGCTGATGTACTGTTTAGTCTTAATAAGCTCCTCTTTTCACTTTTAAATGAAGAGTGTGATTCCCACTCTTGGATCACCCGTGTCTTCATCTAACTGTTGGAGTAAAGTGGGCTGATGCTTCTCAAGGTCAAGATGTCCTGAACAAACCTGGTTTCATGAGTGCTATAGAGAACTTAGCCTTATCTATTCTCGTAGAAGCGGCCCCTTCTACACTCATATAGGTGATTCTTGTTGAGAGTATCCTGCTATACCTGATCGGCCCAAACAAGGGAAGTTATTTCCTTGCTTGTGATCAATATTTAAATTTATAAAGGACTCGTGTTTAAAACCTCAATTCGTTAGAAAAGTAATTAGTGCACGGGTGTCGAACACCGGGACTAATGACTGAGTTACGAGAAGTTATTATGAATCTGATTTTAGTTACCAAACGATTTCTTGATTTTGAAGAATTGGTTGTTTGTTTAAACTAAAGAGCATAAAAAAATAATTAAATCAAATTAAAGGAAAACCTCGGGTTTCGAATCCACTTTAGTTAGGGAATTATTATGCATATGATTAACGTAAAGGTTTCACAATCGTTTATGATCGGTGATGATCTAAACTACAAGAATAAATCATCAAAAATATATTACACTTGTGTTCATATAGTAAACTCATCCAAATAAGGCATAACCTGTCAAGCAAAGCATGCACAGGTTATCCTAGTTAGGCATGAATAAACTAATGAACTCAAACGTATTCAATCAATACTATTGCACAACCAATATGAATAGAATCACAGAAAACATTCATATTCAAATATAAAAGAATCATTAAAGAACGGATTGCATAGAATGGCAATCTCTCAAAGTTGTACAATTACCATAAACTTATTACAAAACCTTAAACCTTAATCAAAACATAATCAAACCACTAACCAAGCTTCATCTACACCCAAGGAGAAGAGTTTAGCTACTCATGATCGGGGCTGAATCACCGGAGGTCTTCGTTCCTTCCATGTGCAGCCAAAATCCAAGTTTAATGGTATGAGAGAGATGATAGAGATGAAAGCAACTGTCACAGAGGATAGGTTGAATTTGGGATAAGTGGGAACACCTATTCAGACCTCTAAAGGTGTTTTTTATAGTGTACAAGCCTTTCCCTGCCGAGTTCTGCCGATTTTCCAAATCCAAACTTACTAAAAAGGAGTTCTAATCAATTTAGGAAACTGCCCGGCTCAGACCTATCGATAGGCCTAGAGCCCTATCGATAGCCCTATTGATAGGCCTAGTGCCTTATCGATAGGTGATGAGTGCAGCTGTGGGAAACCTGCATAATCTTCAATCCTGAGAGCTTCCCTATCGATAGGGATGGTGTCTTATCGATAGACTTGAGCTTAATTTGCATTTTATCTTTGAATTAGCTGCTTTTCGTGCTCGGTGTTCATCCTAGCATGCTACCTTTGCTCCACTTCATTCATGTGCTCCCTTTGGGTTGCTAAACTTGGCTTTTCCGGTGGAAATTAACCTATAACAGACAAAAGCATACATAAGACTAAAAACCAACCAAATCAAAGTACTTACAGTGTAAAAACTTTCAATGCTAGCCTCGAATGCTGTAAAACGAAGCTTGATTGTGGAACAATCAATACCCCACTTAAATAATTCAAGATATGAGAATCATTAAAAGCTTAGCTTACATTGATTCACGCTACAAGCATCACAGTCTCATCATAGGAACAGGTAAGAGAATTCTCTTCGTAGTGATTTTTCTGAGTCACACACTATTAGGTTGTCCCTTTTGAACCTAGATCTTGGAATCTCCAGTCAGCTATGTTGGGTTTCCATTGTGGTAACTCTTTATATTTAGGCTTTAATCCCATTCCCCTCGATGAATTATACACTTGCTCTCTAGTCAAACTTTATTTATCGGATCCTCTATATTATATTTTGACTTTATATACTCTATGGAAATAATTCCATTTGAGAGCAAATATTTTACGGTATTATGTCTTTGACATTTATGTCGAGACTTACCGTTATGCATATCATTTTGTGCCCTTCTAATAGATGATTAACTATCATAATAAATACAGATAGTTAGCACAGGTTTTGATCATGTTTGAACATCTTCTAAGAAGTGTCGAAGCCATTCTGCTTCTTCACTAGCTTTATCTAAAGCTATAAACTTAGATTCCATTGTGGATATAGCAATGCACGTTTGCTTGGACGACTTCCAAAACACAGCTCCACCTCCAAGAGTGAATAGATATCCACTTATGGATTTCGAGTCCTTTGTATCAGATATTCAATTAGTATCAGAATACCCTTCAAGTACAGCTGGATATCTAGAATAGTGCAACCCATAGTTTAGAGTGTATTTCAAATATCTTAAAACTCCAACTATTGCGTCCCATTGATTTAATCCTGGATTACTAGTATATCTATTCAATTTACTTACTAAGTAAGCTATGTCAGATCGAGTACAATTCATTAAGTACATCAGACTTCCAATATTTTGGGAGTACTCTAGTTGAGATACAGCTTCACCTTTATTTTTCAACAAATGTAGATTTATATCTACAGATGTTTTCACAGGACTGTGATCAAACTGATTTTCTTTAGTATTTTCTCAATATAATGAGATTGAGATAATACTACACCATTAGATTTTTTAGAAATTTTAATTCCTCTAATAACATCTGCAACACCATGTCTTTCATGTCAAAATTCCTGGTTAACATCTTTTGGTAGTAGTAATGACACGCATTATTACTTCCAATGATGAGCATATCATTAACATAAAGACAAACAATGACATAACTATCAGCAGTTTCTTTGATATAGACACACTTGTCACACTCATTGATTTTGAAACCATTTGACATCATCGCTTTGTCAAATTTTTTGTGCCATTGCTTTGGAGCTTGTATCAATCCATTGTTTCAATCCATAAACTATCCACACCTTATTTTTTGTTTAAAGCCTTTAGCTACCAACCTAGCCTTATACTTGTCATTGGTCCATCAGCTTTCATTTTCCTTTTGAATATCCACTTATATCCAAAATGTTTATTCCCTAGAGGAAATTCACCATTAAAAACCTTTTTCCAAAGAGATGTTTCTGGAGTGAACATTACTTCATTGAAACTTTGAGGCTCATTTTCTAATTAAGTTAGAAAATTAGGACTAAAAGAATTTGATTTCTTTATCCTATTACTGCGTCTAGTTTCATCATCAATTTTATACTTATTATCACTATTCGCAAACTCGTAAATTCTTTTAAAAGAATTTGCCTCTTGTAAAAGAGAACTTTATCTAATATCAAGAATTGAATAAAAATACATGTTCAAAAAATTGAAAGTATTCCTAGACTCAATTATGGTATTCACATATATATCATAATATCAAATTTATGAATAAGAAAACAAGAAGCACTACTTTTATTAGTATAACTTATGAGTATACAATCAATGGTTTTAAATCATATCTTAACTCTTTTTAAGATTAGGAATTACTACCTAAGCCAAACACCCCCACAAATTTAAGCATTTATAGAAAGACTTTTGATCTTTCAATAATTCATATGGTATCACGTTTGTACTCTTTTGGAGTGTTTTGTTGAGAATATTATTTATTAAAAAACAAAGCTTTCCCCCACAAGTTCTGAGATATAAGAACTTATCAACATAGCATGAAAACAAAGCTAATAATATCATTTGTTGAAATTCAAGCTTTCCCTCACAAGTTCTTAGATAATCTAGAACTTATCAACATAACATTAAAGTAATATTTTTCCGTTCAGCAACTCCATTTTGCTGAGGTGAACAAGGCATAATAATTTGATGTATGACTCCATGGTTGTCACAAAACTTACCAAATGGATTAAACTCATATTCGCCTCCACTATCATATCTTAAATCTTAATCTTTTGCTATGTAGATTCTCAACTTTGTTTAAAATTGTATAAACATGTATAATACTTTATCTTTATTTCTCAATAAGTAAACATCACAATATCTAGTGTTATTGATATCATCTATAAAATAATTTTAGCATCTCTAGCTTGAACAATGTATTTGAATCAGGGGCGAAGCCAGGATTATAAAATAATCCAATTCCTTGAATGAATCTAATATCATAATTATATCATGCATAAATAACTAATATGTGCACAATATATATTATGTCAACATGACTTATATTATACCATCATCAAATAAATTATGAATCTAATATATCAATAATTATGCCATGTAAATTATTACCCATATAAAATAATTTACCAACTATGGATAATTAAGAAATTAATATATGGCACAAATCAAAAATATATATATGCTCATATGTACCTTTTTAAAAAATAAGTAAATCAATAATTAATTTCTTAATTTTTTTTTTTAAAATCAATTGCAATATAGTAGTCATATGGCATGAGCATATCACACAATTAATATTATTCATGTTCATTTGAAAAAAAAAAAAAGGTCAAACAAACGAACAATGACATTTGTATTAAATCTTACAAAAAACGAATACAAGAAGATAGATGTTATAGAGAAAGAAGTTTTAAGGATATGAACAAATGGCCAAATGTGACCCTTATTTATAGACATGAAGGTACTCTTTTGTGAAGGTGTGTTCATCACTTACACCCTCTTAGATTTAATCTCAACCATTAGATTGCACCTTTAATTTCACAATTAATGGTCAAGATTATTCCTATGCACCTTTTCATATAGTCATGTCATTTCACCAATATTCTAGAATATTCTTGGCACAATTTCAAGGAGAATATTCTAGAATATTTTTGAGCTTATTGTAAAGAGCTCAAATTCTTTCTTTTTTCAAATTGGAACAAACTCTCTTGATTAAATATGGATTAAATCTCAATAGTGCACTCATATGACTTTTTAATTTTTTCAACCATTACTTTTCATTAGGGGTGTTCAAGAACCGACCGGGATCGATTGAATCGACCAAAACCAATCCAAACCGTCCTATTTGATTGGTTTTAATGAGTGCGACGGTCCCTAATGGTTTTCATTTTCCATAAACCAAGGTGATTGGTTTGGATCATATAATGAGGGTATAGACCGACCAAACTGACCGATGTACACTCCTATTATTTGCATAATGCATGCTTGTTTGATTGTAGTTGTATGAATTAGCCCAATTGGAACTTATTTTGGAAATTGGTAATTGGTAGTGTGGATTACTTCATGCATAATAGGTTTTTATTTGAAAATTACTAGTAGTTGATTTCGAGTGACACAATTTTCAAATTACTTCATGCATAATAGGTTCAAATTACTAGTGATTGATTTTGGGTGACACAATTTTCAAATTACTTCATACATAATAGGTTCCAATTACTAGTGGTTGATTTTGAGTGAAACAATTTTCAAATTACTTCATGCATAACAAGTTTCTCATTGCTAGTAGTTGAAAAGAGAGAGAACATAGGAGTTGGTACGTAGTGACAATTTTTTTGGGGGACAAAATTTTTTGACAAAAAATTTTTTTTTTTTTTTTTTTCAAATTAGCATCTATCAAAACCGATGATAAACCGACCAAACCAAACCAAAAAACATCTCCTATTTTAATTGGTTATCATGAGTGCCACGGTCCCTAATGGTTTTCTTTTTCCTCAAATCGAGGTGATTGGTTTGGTTCATATAATGAGGGTATAGACCAACCAAACCAGCCGATGTACACTCCTACTTTTCATAAAAAAATTTCAATAACTTAAATAATGACAGTTTGGAAAGCCCTGATTTGAAAACACAATTATAAACTTGAAGTAATGGTTCAAAAGCTTATATATATATATATATATATATACACACACACATATCACAAGTATTGGAAAATCATGCTCAATAAGATTTTAGTGATTAAAAAAAAAATCACTACTAAATATGCACCATGCTAAAATCCGTGTATAACTCATTTTAACTAAACTCAAATAACTTATACATTCTCATGTATATTTAGAATGCACACCATGTTTTATATATATATATATATATATATATATATATATATATAAATGTATATATAGATATATATATATATATAACACCGTCTGCAAAACGACCAACACAATTTGAAAAATCATGATATGAACATCAATATGTAAAATTGCAATTCGGAAATAGTATATATACAATCCTATTTATGTTCACACTTAAGCTATTATATATGGTCTAATGTCTCTTGGGAAAAGCCACGTGAGTGTTAGTGGTATATATATGAATACATACACAATATATATATACATAGTGCACCGAATCATGTACAGCCCATATATTGCAAATTTCCATTAACATTTAATATTCTTTATATATATATAAAGAGACTTAAGCCACCAAGAATTTAGTATTATGTCACAATATAGAAACACAACCATACATATCCAAATTTAAACCCAAGCACGGATTGAATGGATGTTTCACAATTATCTATATTTTAAAGGGTGCTATTGTGCCTAGCACAGATTCCAAGACAAATACAAATTATTCCATAAATCACTATTCTTAAATCATAATAAAAATCCAAACTCCTAATGTAAATCTGTCTTAAGGTTGTTGGAAAAATATGACTGGACTATTTAGAATTTGGATAATATTGAGTCTAAATAAATAATATAACCAAATAATATTAACATCACATAATGCACTAAACGTGTGTGAGTATATATTCACATACATATACATATGCCAAATTATATCTCAAGTAGAAAATTACTTCTTAATATTATCATATAAAAATAATAAAGAAAAATACTTGAATAAAAATTCCATACAAACTAGAATTTAATTCAAGTAGCCAATCACATATCAATTAAATAACAAGATATATTAAAGATGGAGATTATCACTTACCTGTTGTCTAGATATTAGAAATAGAGAAACTCCGAATTGCAGAATTTTATAAAACCTACATAACTTTTGATCAAGGATAATGTTAGACATTATGTCCTTAAGACAGATTTCGTCCCTCCTATTGGTGCTTAGAGTTTCTCAGACGTCTGTCTCCTAGGATACCATGATCAACGCTTCAAAAAGAAGCACGAAAATTTTCAAGCATATATGGCGAACCAAAATATGTCTATCTTTCTCTCTAAATACAGACTAACATAATGGATTCAATAATTAATTCTCAAATGACTTTGCATGTGGTCTATTTATAGACTTAAAGGTGCCTCTGCAGATAGACACCATGAGCAGACATGATTCTATGTATGGACACAAAAAATAGACGCGACCCTAATGAAGAGTCATGACTGTTCAACATAATTTTTATTCAAAATAAAACAGTATATACCGGAAAAAAAAAAAAAAAAGAAAAAAAAAGAAGAAAAAGAAGAAAATAGTTAAGGCACTGTTTGGATTTGTTTTTTATAAATACTTATTTGCTTTTTTAAAAATTTGCAATATGTAATTTCTTAGAAAAATTTTAAAAAAGCAAATAAGTACTTATAAAAAAACAAATCCAAATGATGTCTTAATTAATCCAAGCAACCCAACCAACGTAGCTAATCTAATTTGGGCTTGGGTTAAGCAACACCAACTCAAGCTACCAGCTTGGGTTAGGTCTGTCTACTTGCATCCAATTCGATGATTTCTATGGGTTAGATCTGTGTGGGCCTTCATATCCAGCCCAACAAGCCCGCCTAAGGGGCTATTCCTTCCCCAGGCCTAATGAATAGTATCTTACTACCATATGTGTAAACGTCTTTTTTGAATATATATAAATTTTTGGCCTCCAAAGGTGCTATTCAGGTTGGATGTTATTTATTTATTTATTACATATTTACTAATAGCCAAACCCCACACCTCCTGCCACGTAAGGATGGTAGTTAAAGTGTAGGGTGTCATTCTTCACATCTAGGTTTGAATTTTTATATATAGGAATATTCGTTTTCAACTATTTAATCCACTAATCACGGCCAGGGTGGGGTAATCCTATCCAAGTCCCTGTCACCCCTCATTTCAATAATAAATTTAAAATATAATATAATAAATATGCTTTTAAGAGGGTTTAAGAGTCTAAACCACTAAATTGTATGTTGATTATATTGTAATATACTTTTTAAATAAATAATTTTTCAACGACTCCCTTAAATGGATCCATCGGAAAAATTAAGCATTAGATTAGATATTTTAAAAATTAATCATTGGACGAGATATTTCGTTTATATACATAATGCATATATACCCAAAATCACATTGATCCAATGATTAATTTTTCAAAACAATAATTATGAATTATAAAAAATTGTAACAATTTTCGATAGTTTTTTTAAGTTCATCTCAAAAATATAATTTTTTTTTTTTTAAATTAATCGTTTGAACAATGTGATTTTTTGTATATATGATGTGTCATGTGTACACACATATAATTTAATCCAATCGTTAGTTTATCAACATACCTATTCCATATTGATTTTACAAACCATATGTCAAACTATGAATAAGGTGGTGTGCGTAGGACCAATATTAGAGATGATTTTGATAAATTGACCGTTGGATTAAATACAATTATTATGAATTTCATGTTCGCAAAAAATCATAGTGATCTAACGGTCAATTTATGACAAATGTTCATGAAAAATTATAATATTTTAATTCTTCAAAATGTCACAATTTTTATCCAGATAGGATTTTTTATTTTTTATTTTTAAATAACCGTTGGATCATTTTGATTTTGGCGAGTATGTAATTTATAAGAAGTGCATCTAATCTAATGGTCAGTTTTTCAAAATATATTTTGTGTTTTTCCGTATAGAATATAGACTATAGAGGTCACTTTACAGTTTACACATAAACAACATAGTTTTATAAAGTGCAACTTATAACAAAGAAAGAGAGAGTTAACAAACTCAACACAATAAGATAGACTCGACTTATTATATAGGAAATATATAATAATGGTTAAAAAATGTTAGATTGTTAGTGAGATCACCGAGATGGGAGAAAATCAAGTAACCACTATTATAAAAAAATGATTAAAATTGATGGGAGGGACATAAAAGTTATGAGGTCATTAATAATTTAAATTCTATTTTATATTATATATAATAGAATATATAAAATATAATTTATGTATCATATAAAATTATATGTTTTAAATATAAAATTTATATAAGCAGGGATGGGGAATCCCCACAGGACGGGGATAAATAGGCGGGTCGGGACATTGTAAACTCGTCCTCGTCTCATACCTTGGCGGGGTAAATATTTTTAACTCCATCCCCGCCTGTACCCCGAAAAATTCAAAAAGTAACGAGGTGGTGCGGATCCCCACAGGAATAGGACAAATTGACATCCCTTGTTAAATACCCATTAGTCCTTAACATAAGTGTTCTATATATATATATATATACCACTAGGTCTAGGGGTTTATTAACATAACGTACAAAATAGACAAAGAAATTCGAAATTCTCAGAACCTCATGGTATAAAATTGGACTTTATGATATAAAGCTCAAAATTCAGGAACTTTTGGATAATTTATCTTTTTTTTTTTATCTTTTTTTTTTTTTCTCAACCCTTTTGAATATATCATATTTATCACACTGAGTCAATAATATTGCTCATATAAAGTCAGCCAAAAATATATTAAAATACACTCCTATAACCTAATCAAAATATGATAAAACATTTCAGTTAAACACTATTAAATGAGAGATAGACAACAGCAAATTTGATTAGCACAAGTAATTAATTAATTAAACCACAAGCTAGAAAATTTTGTAGTGGGATACTTCTTTTTTATTTTTTACTTTTGCTTTTCTTTAATCATTTGACCGCATAATAATGCTCCACATTAAAGTTTTTGACTCGATCAACTTCCAAAAAGCAAATTAACTTTCCGTTTATGAACAGTAGTACCATGTGAGTGAACATCTCTTGAGCATAAGCTTAGCATAAGACTGACATCACACAAGAAACAAAAATAATTCCAAACGAATTTAGTACCTTCATTTGTTTTTGCTCCTGTTCAATCACTTGACCATAAGAATGATGACTTGATCAACTTCCAAAAACCAAATCAATGCAGAGAGAGAGAGAGAGAGAGAGAGAGGGAGAGGGAGGGGATGGATGAGGTAGTTTTGTCATGCATGAAGGGAAAGAAAAGTCGTCACGGGGGTCATTGCCTGCCACTTTAGAACAAAAGTTAGGCTTCTAGTAAGTCTCCATGAATCATGGGGTAGATATATGGCGGGAAAGCCTTGGATGAATCTGCAAGTAGCCAACCATAGTCATAATTTTGCATGTAGAAAAGAGTGTGAAAGCAGAAAGATTACATGAATCACTATAGAAAGTACCAACCACTACAACTTTCAATATATGGATAAGAAGGATAGTCAATCCAACAATTGATGGCGCCATGCAATAGGTGTGATAATGTTAATTGAATAGAGAAAATTTAAAAAGCTGCCATGGCAATATTGATTTTTGACCCACGACTGAGTCAATGGGCATGGGTTATTTGAGTTAATTGAAATATTGGTGAATAGTGGGAGGTTGGATTTCTGCATGCGCATTGACAATACTTCTTTGGTTGGATTGGTTTAATTTTTTCTACCACTTCACCACTTTCTTGCTTTTTCTGGATAATAATATTAATTAGTAGAATCATGTAAAGATTGATGTTATAATTAGCCTAGCACTGGGGATTTCTTTTCTTTTCTTTATACAAAATTTGTAGATCAACTTCCATTTAGGGAACTCACTAAAGGAAAGAATTGATGTCTTTCATTCGGTGGAAATTGAAATATATATATATATATAACTTCTAATATCATGTAAGCATCAGGTGCTCTCTTTGCGATGAAAATTTTGAAAAACTGACCGTACGTTGGATTAGATGCTCCTATCATGTATGTCATGTTTGCCAGAAATTACAGTGATCCAACAGTTTATTTTTAAAAAATGTAACTTTGAAAAACTATGACTTTTTTGTTCTTTAAAATATTCATTTTTTAGCCGTTAATTTTCTCAGAAACCAACCGTTGGATCATTGTGATTTTTGGTAGGCATGACATACATTATAGGGGTATTAAATTTATAGTGTAAGTGGCTCTACAAGGAGGCACTTAATGAACCGACTGTTGGATTCAATACCTTTCTTATGCATATCATGTATACCAAAAATCATAATCATCCAACAGTTAGATTTTAATAAATGTCATTATAAAAAACTGTTATGTTTTTAATTAATAAAAAAAAATAATTCTTCAAAATTATAATTTTCAAAAACTAACCGTTGGATCATTCCGATTTTTTTTCATAGATGACTAACATAAGGTAAGTACCTAATCTAACGGTCGGTTTATCAAAATATTCAACCTACAATGGTATTTGAAAACTAGGTGTAAACATACGTATCAAAATAGGGTGTAAGAGAAACGTGTATGTGTGTATATATATAGAACAGTTGCATGTATGTCAAAATGGCAACCATATATGCATGCAACTTCCATGGCATACAACACCCTTTTTTTTTCTTTTCTTTTTTTTTGAGGCTTTATGTTTGTTTCTCAGGAAATATTAGAAACATTTTTCTCTACACTTGTGACATGCGCGCAGAATGGAATTACTTACAAACAACATCAATTATATACAAAACGAAAAACATCATTAGTTAAAAACTTGTAGTCGATCTTGTACAGGTTAGAAGGTTGAAGGGTTAGATGAAGACGGGATCAAAACCAGGTACTAAATTTAAAGTTTGCAGAGAGACTTTACCGCTTAAGTTGGTGGCATCTTCTTTTTCAATAAGAAACCTTCAGGAAAATGGTTATTATATTCTAAGTTAAACCTTCAGGAAAATAGAATTTCATTAATTGTTTTGAGTACTAAATGATATTCCATCTCTTACATGAAGATATATATTCTTTTTACATGTTTTATTTTCAGTTGTGACTGACGATATGTTATTGACAGTTATTAGGGTACGAATGTAGTGGCTTTTTGGATAGACAATCAGAAGCACCAAAAGCTCCTTGTGGGCTTCACAAGCACAAGCTGTCTGTTTGGCAACTTCAGAAGCAGTGGGCCCCACACAAAATAGAGCAGAAAATGTGATTCTGCTTGAAGCCGGTGGAGACCCGATTCTCTGAGAAGCTCTTTTGTTTTTGGAAACTTTATTATTGAAATACCCATTTTGCCCTTTAACAATTAACTCCAACAAAATTTATTCCTTCCATGTCCCATCCTTAAATCACTTTTATATTAATATTTATAAACCTTCACACTTATCTTTTATATTAATATTTTAAATTTTAAATAAAATATTATTTATTATTTTATTATTAACTATATTTATATTATATTTATTTATAATTATAAATAAAATTATTTTTAATTTTATTGCGAAGGGTAATTGTGTCAATTCATAATTAAAAGCAACTTTTTCATATGATATCCAAACAGGCAGTAAAAGCACTTCTAGTGCTAAAAGTACTTTAAAATAGAATATCTAAACACAACTGACTTCTAATTCTGTTTCTTTAAATTCTGCTTCTCTTTCACTTCTGCTTCTGCTTCGGTTTCCAAACAGCCCGTAATCAATGACAGAATGTGAGATCAGGTAGGTGGGGCCAATTAATCAAACCGTGCATCTTGCCCTAGTATTCCTAGCTTGTATGACTTCAAAATATTTACTATATTTTAGACTTTCCATATATATATATATATATATAAACCGTAGGATTTGGTTCATATTAATGGTCAGTGCGGCCCACAAGAACCAAGTTTCAACTCTGCACCATTTCATGCTTTAAGAGCGCTCCCGGCGGCGACCATCTCACATCACCACCACTAGTCTTTTGACCGTTAACGCTAATTGGGAAGACAAAAACCAATTGTTCGGGCCCTTCTTCAATAGGGTGTGTTGACTTTTCGTGCCGACACTTGTCAACCTCAAGGAGGGCCACTTGTCAACAGCTTGCTTCTACCAATATTGATGAGTGTTAAATTTGGTCGCCAATTTTTGGTGGAACTAATAGCTAATTACCTATTACCTATTAGCTATTAGCTAGCTAGCTTATAGTAATAAATATTAAAAATATTTAATTAATTATGTAAATTAATTGCTTAAGATTAATCAAATTAAAATGGCGGTAGAGTTGGACCGAGTAGTTGCAGGAGAAGTAGAAAATTAATTGAGAAAAAAAAAATATACAAAGAAGTTTTTATTTGATTTAGTTAGGTAATAATTAAATAAATAAGTATCAAAATCATTTGGATTATGGGAGAAGCAAATTCCCTCATCATCTTAATCTTGGAAGCAATGATATATAGTTGATAACCTACCGTGAATAAATTATTAATCTAGTAAATCATAATATGTACGTACCACATAAAATAATATTGAAGTCATACCTTGATTTACTGTAGTAATTGAAACATTAAAAATTAAAATATAAAAATTTCTTTGCTCCTATAGATATAAAATGAAAATAAAAGAAAATTACTATAGCATCAGAAACTTAACTTGAAATTAAAAATCATATTGATGTGTCCTGTTTTGAGTAGTGAGTCTCTCTTCTCAAACTGTTTCCCTTATTTTTCATACACCATCCAAACCACGACATGTCATGGTAGTTTTAAATTTCAGATTAAAGTGTCGGGTAATATAAAATTGTTGAAATGAAAATAATAATAATAACAATAGGTATTAATAGATTACTATTATCGGTCTTGTAGTCTACATGATACGTACATTTTCTCGAAGGTTTGCATGAATAAAAAAAAGAGTTATATACCCATAAGTTCTTGATATAAGTATTTTATACTAGTAGGCTCAAAAATCTCATATAAGATATATCAGTATTAGGAAACAAAATAAAATGGATAAATACAGAAAGTAGCTAATAAAAGGAAAAAATAAATCAATATGTATATATTGTAAATCATGTTGTTGGTAAGTTTAAGCAATTGTGTCCTGCCGAAGTGTCCAAGCTTTGGCATAAGTCCACGGAATTAAGTGTCCAGCATGCATGCGCACCACTAGACCTTCCATATGAAGCATATTTGACCCTAATAAACATCACCCCCTATTTCAACCCTAGCTGCCGATCGCTGTTGGAAATTTAGGCTAACTTTATTCTAGATTTTATTCTTTCTTTATATATATATATATAGGGTATTTTAGATCTTCTTATGCGGAGGTTGGACATAGACTACTCTCTCTCTTTCTCAGAATGAATGAAATCACCTACAAATCGTGTCCATCACAATAATCGTGTCCATCACAATAATCAAGGTGTCAAGGTTCAATTCTGCTTCACGAGACATCGTCTTTGACTGCATCATCAGCTATATATCTAATCAATTTACTTATTCACTCAACCGGAAAATTATGTCTCATCAACCTAAGAAATTGGGTCATTTGACTTCATGACTTGAGTATTTAATGGAAGATGTCCCAAAATTAGATGGTTATTAATACTTCAGCGGTATTTGTTGAAGGTCCGATTCAAAACTTATCTTCATGCTAACTGCTATCTAACCTGTCTTCATAAAAACTTAAATAATCATTCAACAACAATATTAAATAATTATCTAGATTAAACATAATCTATAATTTTTACTTAATAAGCTATTGATTAAACATAATCTGTAATAATTATTCAAAATTATGCCCTCATCCCATGCAATCTAAAGCCTTAAAAAAAAAAATGTTCTATGTTTGTATTGATTTTTCGTCGATATTTGGACACAATTAATCTCGTATCTATGATCTTATGTCATGTAATAATTAATTACTTAGATATTTAAAGTTAATCTAAGCTTGCTTATTATCGCTGAGCTATAAATACGAATCAATAAACTTTGGATCCACCAATTCCAAATTAAGTAACTTTTAATTTGAAGCTACAATTGAAACATTTATAACCAGTTCTTAGCATATCCCTATATTTAATTCTTGCTTATGTACTTAGAGCCAATATTTGGAATATTCTGAGTATATAGTTCTCAAAGTACTGAAATTAAATACATTGTCATAGGGTTGTCCTTCCAACTTATTTAACCTTATTTAAAGAGGCAAAGCATGTGCCTAGAAAGGAGTGATAATTGTTTTTTAAAACAGATCTAGATTAATTACTAAAATATATGTGAGGTTTCCTAAGTCTATATCGAGTACTAAGCAGGACAGTTGGGCAATTCAGACTCTGACAGGTATTTAATATAATGGGATCATTATATAGAATTTTTTTTTTTTTTTGGTTATATATACATGGATCCTGGGTGAGCTTACGTGCACCGGACTAAATCTTACATTCTAAATAAGAATTTCGAAATAAGGCTTGCACATTACGATCCATGGCCCCGGATATTAGTAGTTAGTGGAAGTCGACGATGATCAAAGGACTTAGCCAAAGCATAAAAATAGGAAAATAAATAAAATAAATTATATAAAATTCTTCTTATTATAAGTTAATTTTATAAACTATCTCTAAATTCTAAAATTGATTAATGAATAATCTTTTTAAATTATAAGTTAAGTTCACAAAAACCCGTTGATTTTCAAAACTAATTAAACAAATTATCATACTAATTATAAAATAGTGATAGAAAATTTAATAAGATTAAATATGCCTGTGAATGTCATTCGATATTATTAAACCTTTTTAATGCCTAAACTATCCCTTTTATAATTGGTTTAAGTTCTAAATTTGACAAAAATAGATTATTTATAATTTTATTTTTTAATAATTTATTTATATTAAATTTAATACTTAAATCAATTATAAAATTAAAGTTTAGGTATTAAATTTGTTTAATGGTATAAGGTGATGGTTTCATGATCTTTTCTCTAGATGAATCATTTATAGAATTTTGAAGTTCAAAATTTTTTTTGGGGCAATTTCCATGAATAATCCTTAAGTTTCCAAAATATTACGACTACGAACCGTACCCGATCCAAAACATATTACGGCTATACACTTATTACTGTTTTTTTTGGATGAAATTACCCTTAAAATTGAAATTTGACCAATTTGTACATGATCCTTAATTTTATGTAATCCTAAAAAATAAACAGAATCCCCAATCCCAATTTATCTTATAATTTCCAATATTGTTAAGAATCCCAATCCACTTTATGTCACGTCAACATTTAATGCTGATCATTTTATGTCCCCCAAATTTTTAATTACAAAAATTATTACACATAATCACTAATTTAACACGTAATCCCCAATTTTTATAAGTAATTCACAATTTTTTACAAAGTCCCCAATACCCAATCGCTGACAGAATACCCAATTTATCACAAAATCCCCAATACCCATATTTGCACAGTATCCCCATGTGTACACATAATTTCC
>JAESVK010000977.1:165303-182204 GCA_017140935.1 Hamamelis virginiana
AGGATTGTGTTGATTATTGGGGATTCTTCAATTTTTTAAATTCATCCATACCAAATTTTGACCATTTCAATGGCTAAATTATAAATACCTATATGAGTGGAGGGTATTTATGTCCTAAAAAAATATTTTCGTAATATGTTTTGGATTGGGTTCTTAACCGTAATATTTTGAAAACTTAGGATTATTCATGGAAATTGCCCCTTTTTTTTTTGAAACTGTCATATAATTAATTAATTAATTTTAAGGATTTTGTATAATTTATTCAAAAAAAAAAAAAAAAAAAACTTTCCCCTTTCTTTTTCGCCCCAACGACCACCCCAACTTCATTCCCCGAGAATTCCCCGAGAATTCCCCGAGAAGATAGTGTACCCCACTTCCCCTTATCCACTTTTGTAAATAGTAGATTGACTTTTGAAACCCCCAATCAAGGCCTTAATTATGAGGTCGTTAATTATAAAATAAAAAATAAAAATAACAGTAATAATAGGCAAACATAAAAGCAAAAAAATTGACCCCAAAGTCCTTTTTTTTTTTTTTTAAGCAAATTTAGTGAAGGGAAAATTATCCAAAAGTCACATTTTGAGTTTTTTTTTTTTTTTTTTTGACCAAATAGTTTCATCATCTTTTCACTTTATCAAAAAGTTCAAATTTAAGTTTTATTTTATTCAAAAGTCCAAAAAAATTGATTTATGCATCAGTTTTCCAAGCATTTTCAAAAAACTGATGCAAACTAATCTATGCATAAGTTTTTTACAAAATGATCACTTTCTACAAAATCGAAGAACAAACTGATGTGTTTCTTATTAAAAAAGATTTTTGGATAAGTGGATACCTTCCTAATTAGGAGTAGCATAAAAGTATAAAACAGATTTAACATCTATATAATTATATTGTTTTCGAGAAATAAGTTATTGTATATATAGCCTTTTGATTATGACATTTGGAAAATGTTTGAATTATACTTTTGGATATATCTATTGTAAGGAGAAGTTAATATAAGGTGGTGCACTTGCGTAACTTTGTGTCAGGTGATTTCTATAGGATTAGCTGCAAAATATTTTGAAAAATCAATCATTGGATTAGATACTCTTCTTACATATATCAGGCTTGCAAAAAATTATAGTGATCCAACGGTTAGTTTTTGAAAATTTTCACTGTGAAAAACTGCAACTATTTTGTTTTTCAAAATGTTACTATTTTTTTATAGTCGGTTTTTTCATAAACAAACCATTAGATCACTGTGATTTTTGGCAACCTAGCATGCATAAGAGGAATATTTAATTAAGTGGTCGATTTTTCAAAATTTATTAAGTAACTAAGGTCACTTGATGCAAAAGTTGTGTCAAATGTACCTTATATTAACATCTCCGTAAAGTTCGCAAACACTCAGCTAGCCGTTAGATCACTCAAATGACCAAGATCTAACAGTCATTTGACAAATGCTGACTAGAACATCTCTCTCTCTCTCTCTCTATATATATATATATATATATAAAAGTGATCTGATCAGCATTTGCCTTAGTAGAAAAGTGATTTAGCTTTCATTAATGGCATAGATTTTAGATAGTATAAATAATAATAAAAAAAAAAAGGGGGCAAAAAACAAACCTTAGTAGGGCATCTCCAACGGCAAAGTCATTTTTGGTATTTTAAATTAATTTTTTGGTTAAAATATGATAAAATGGTTAGACAAATTGTGTGATATGGACGAATAAAAAAACAAACAAACAACCAGACAAATTAGAGCTCTTTTTTTTTGTATCATTAGCTAAAAATAGCTCTAACCGACCGTTGGAGTTGCTCTTAAACTTCTTCTTTACCCCTAAGTTTCACACGTGATCTTAAACTTGCACCTCCTTTACCCCTAGGTTTCACACGTGATGGACCACATCATTTGAAAAAGTATTTTTTTAATACTTTCGATATATAATATCACGGCATTAAATTAATTGTTGAAAAGAGTAAATAAAAAAGAAATAGAGAGAAAAAAAAAAAAAGGAAAAAGGAAAAAGATATAGAGGGGCCGGGATGGTGTTCCCATTCATAGAAACTAGAAAGGGCCAAATTCAATGGTGCTTAATTAATGGGGCTTAATGGGACTTGTTAAAACGCATTCATATCTGTTCTGCTTTTCCGGTGGGTTGTTGAAGCAGCCTTCAATGTCTTATGTCCCTCTCCCAAGGCCTTAATAACAACACCACACTTTTCAACGATATCTCCTAGGAAATGTCTCGATATACCAAAATAATTTAATTTAATAAATACTATATATTACTCATCCTAATCTGATAAAAAAAGTCCACAACTCTCTCTCTCTTTCTCCACCCTTTTGGCTTTCTGGGTATATATAAATTGGACTTGTGTGCCAGAATTCTTGCTCACTCCATTATTAGAATCCAAAGCTGAGAAATCTCTCTCACTCTACCTCCTTTCTCCACTTCTTATATCTTCCCATCTTCTTTTGAGCAAGAAATTTCACTGATATATCATGGCAGAGATCGCAGAAAGAGCTAATGGAAACCATGAAGTCTCTATGAATATTAAAGATACAGCTATCAATTCTCTGCCCAAAACCAACCCAGAATCAGGCTGCTGTC
The DNA here is from genome assembly GCA_017140935.1 of Hamamelis virginiana. Taxonomy (NCBI): domain Eukaryota; kingdom Viridiplantae; phylum Streptophyta; class Magnoliopsida; order Saxifragales; family Hamamelidaceae; genus Hamamelis; species Hamamelis virginiana. Next base: position 167,901 of record JAESVK010000977.1, read on the forward strand.
TCTCCGTTCCTTTCATTCAAAAGGTCATATATCTATATATGCTTCAATTCCATTGCTTTTGTTCTTCAATCCTTTTAACTAAATTTCTTTCTTCTTCAAAACCCATTTGATAGATTTTATGCTTGTTTTTGTCATTATTACTACCCAATTCATCTCCAAATTATAGAATTCCAATATTCATTTTCATTCATTTAGTATTTTTTACTATTTATAATGAAAACTGTCACAGTTGAATCACTGTGATTTTCAATTTTTCAAATCTCACAATTACGCTTACACTTTAACTGTAAGCAACTGTAAGCATATGCAGATGGGATCGTAATTAGAAGTAAAATTAGCTGATGTTCGAAAATATATATATATATATATATGTGTTGCAGTTGATAGCAGAGGTGTGTGGCACATACTTTCTGATATTTGCGGGGTGTGGATCGGTGGTGGTGAATTTGAGTGAAGAAAAGGTGGTAACTTTACCGGGAATAGCAATTGTGTGGGGATTGGTTGTGATGGTCATGGTTTACTCCGTCGGCCATATCTCTGGTGCCCATTTTAACCCTGCTGTCACCATTGCTTTTGCCACTTGCAAGAGATTTCCCTGGAAACAGGTAAAATTATCTCTTAATTCTCTCTCTCTAGATTCTCTCTCTCTCTCTCTCTCTCTTTCTCTCTCCATGAAAAACTGGTGAACTACACTAACCAACTCTTTGATAATTGGATGCACTTTTAAGGAAAAAAAAAATCGTGTTAATAAGTAATGTGTTTTCTTCCTGATCTCCGTTTGGCTGAGATGAAAAGGATTACCCACGGCAACAAGTAAATTTTGTGATTCCAAAATAAGTCATTTGTTTCCCAGAATTCTCTCAATCTTCAATCATTTTCTTTTTTAAAAATGCTGTCTGTACAAATTTATACACCATTTCAACCGAATAAATTAAGGGCGCGTTTGAATAAACTTTTACATTTTGTTTTTCTATTTTTAAAAATAAAAAAATAAAAAAAATTTATATTTTCCAGTGCAAAATTTTAGTACTTACTTTTAAAAGTTGAGGAAGAAAGAATTTTTTGCTACCTCAATTTTTTAAAGTAATCATCATCAAATTTTTTGCACTCAAAACTTTTTATTTTTTTACTTTTGAAAGTAAAAAAATAGAAAGTAGAAGCTTATCTAGCACCTAAGTAAGTTGATACAAATAACATATTAATTTAATTAATTAATTTATTTTATATATATATATATATATATATATATATATATATACAAAAAAATAAAATAAAATAAAAAAATTTCAGGAAACACAAATTAGAAGCATTGATTATAGTTGGGTTTAATATTTCTCACCCACCACTACTACACATGGGTTTTGTTGGTTCGTTTCTCGTGAACAAAAAGAAAAAGTCATGTGAAAAGTCAAAAAAACAGAACTTTAAAAAAAAAAAAAAAAAAAACAAGCCAGACAAATTACATGAGAGTTGCAATCCATTTTGCACTTTTAAAAGGATAGCTTTGTGACACGTTTAAGATGAATTAGGCACCATCCATAATATATGGAAATTATAGTAAACTACAAGATTTGTCGGTGATAGCATATATATATATTAGAGTATTTGACCATCTTATTAATGAGATTTTCATATCAATTGGATTTCCTATATCTTCATGTTTGTCTTAAAAATAATCTTCATGTGAATAAGAAATTCATATATGCCAAGTTCGAGTTATATTCTCTGGAAATTCAAATTTAATCTCGAAATTTAGAAATTGGGTAAGACTTGTCGATGTCGATGCACGTTTTATCATCCATCTTGAAATGTATACTTCAATTTAATTTGAGGACTACTTATCATTAGGATTAGTATTTTGAAAAATTAACCATTAGATTAGATAATCTTTTTATATATGTCGTATTTACAGTAGGGTTTGCAAAAAATAGACTGTTAGACAATTATACAGCATCCAACAGTAAATAATGTTAGAGTATTTTACGAACTGAATTTCGAAAATCAATCGTCGGATAAAAAAAAAATAATGTGATTTTTGAGAGACATGACATATATAAAAAAAATTATTTAATCTAACTATCGGTTTTTCAAATTATTATTTCTGTGTGAGAAGATGGTGAGTGATGTTATATATATAATTCCTTTATTTAATTATAACTCTGTAAATATTAATGGTATATAACATGAAAGATACCAAGTCTAGTCTATCATGCTTAGCTATATAATTCCTTTTTTCATATATCTACTGCAACTTAGCTATCATGCTTTGCCCCTTTTACAATCAAGTCTACCTACAAAAGCAGAAAGCCAAAAATGAAAGTTCTAATCCTGCTGTTAAACTAAGCTTAATTATCTAATTAGTGCCCAAATTAAGAAAAATAGATAGTGACATAATGATGTTTATCTTCCCTAATTAATTTATTTTGTTCCGTGTATGGTGCAAGCAGGTACCGGCTTATATATCAGCTCAAGTGATCGGATCAACCCTAGCAAGCGGAACCCTTCGACTATTATTTAACGGGAATCAAAATCATTTTGCCGGCACAAGTCCGGCAGGGTCCGATGTTCAGTGTTTTGTAATAGAGTTCATAATCACATTCTACCTCATGTTCGTCATCTCCGGCGTCGCCACCGATAACAGAGCTGTTAGTCCAAATTCTTTAATTAATCAATTATTGGTTCTAATAAAAGACACTGATTAGCCGACTTGCCAACTTCAATTCTTGGCCTTTCGTTATTATGCTAATTAATTAATGGATGCAATATATTCCCAAATCTTCGAATATTAATCATTAATTCATTATATTAAATATTGACATGTGATAATGACTTAATCATATATATATATATTCATATAGGTAATATTATCTGTATCACGGACGCATCACTTAATTATTTGTGGGTCGTGCAGATTGGAGAACTTGCGGGGCTTGCCGTTGGAGCGACAATCTTACTTAATGTCATGTTTACCGGGTATTAATTCAATTTTTATTTTATCTTACATTCTTATTAAGGACTTTTATCATTACTAAATCAGGACCCATGATCGTCTTAGAAAAAGCCAGAGCATACTTAATTAACAACACTTTTGTCTTAATGTTGGATTAATCTAAAAACAAACCCCAACCTTACATGGTTATTTCATATCTATCTACTAATTATTTCATTTGACAGACCAATTACTGGAGCATCGATGAATCCGGCCAGGAGTTTGGGGCCTGCGATCGCATGGAGCCATTACGATGGAATATGGATATACTTGGTGGCCCCAACTTGTGGAGCCATATGTGGTGCATGGGTCTACAATATCATCAGGTTCACAGACAAGCCCTTGCGTGAGATTACCAAAACTGGCTCTTTCCTTAAAACCTCTGTACGCAACGGCTCTAATTGACAAATCAAATAGGAGAATACCCCATTATGGAAAAATCAAAGCAATTATTACTTACACTTTCTTGCTTTAGGAATTAGCATTGTATTGTACCAGATTAAAAGTAGAAGAAGAGACGTACCGTGTTCGTGTTCATGTCGAATTTAATGGATTTATGTGTCTTTATAGATAATAAGAACATGTATGATATGGACTACGGAACTGCAAAGTTGGTAAAATGCAATATTGAAACTTGGTTGAGCTTAAGCACAAAAAGAGAATGTATCAGTACAAAATATTTCTCAAAATGGAGAGTTTTTATTGCTTAGAACAAGATATACACTTGTATGCAACAGTTCTAGTCTTTCCTAGAAAAATAACAGTTTCTGATTGGTTTCCACAACACTGGGATGTCACAAAGATGCCGTATGGTGTCAAGATATGGGCAGGCACAAGACAATTTAGATGATTCAGGTGCCATTTTAAGTGAAAGTGGTATTTTCGGTTGATAAATGACGCACCAAAAAAGAAAAGAAAAGGCTGTTAAGTAACTACTACTTTAAAAAACTTACCTGTAAGGCAAGATGTGGGAGACGCACGGCAACTGGTCATTACCAATCCACCAGCCCTTTTCTTAACTTTGTGATATGATTGGAGAGAACTTGTGTCGAGGATCAACTCTGCGTTCACTGGGAAAATTTGTCACGCTGATACCATCTATTTGAACTTTGAACCCAGTAATGCAATCCGGAGGCGAAGGGGGAAAAAAAAAGAACACCACATAGCAGCTTTGAGAGAATGGATTCACTTGTTTTATGAAAGCATAGTTGCAGGGGACGACAGGCACAGTTGAGAGTCTTACAAGAAATTTATAACAGATTTACATAGGTGGAGTAATTAGCCACATATTCTCCAATACAAAAAATCGAGAACATTTAGTTCATTTTTATCGGGTTAGTTTGAGGTAGAAAAAATTGCAAAAGGTTTTAATTCACTGGTATTTGATAAATATATTGGAAAATGCTATACCTCCCAAAATGATTGTCCCAAAAGTGTATCTCAAATAATGTGGTATATGATCCAACTTTCTCTTTTTTCGCATATTCTTTTATTGATAATAAATGAAGGAAAAATGTTATGTGTCCCAAAAAAATTTGTCCCAAAAGTCCGACAAGCGGACTGCCTTCGGCTACTACAAGATCTTTATAAACCAAACAAGCTGAGGCTACTTTACACACTTCCGCACTAAGGATGATTTATTGACTCTGCCTGATGAGAGGAAACCGAGAAAGAGAGGAAGGAAGCCTGCAAATGGAAGAGAAGAACCGTTGAATAATGTAGAAATGAAGCGGCAGATGTGGGAGAAACTTACCCAAGTTCTAAAGAAAGTCCTCGTAAAGCAAATCTCATTGCAAAATTCAAAAAATCTTCCATATTACTAACCGATCAGATTATATATTAAGTCAAAGAGTTTACAAAAAAACGTGCAAAATAAATAAGATAATATTATAATAAGAATTGCAGCTTAAAATATAGAAGAATATATTAGACAATTTATTGACATGGGTTGACTTTAAATTTAACTTAGAAGGGCCTATCGGTATAGGATCTTATGATTTGAACTTGGTGATAATAAAAACTATTTTAAGGGTCCTATTTATTATTTTTTTCCTATATTTTATTATAAAAATAATAATTTTGACAATGAATATACTATGAAGGGTAAAATATTATTTCATCCATCAATCTTGACTTTGCATTGATGGATGAGCCCCACATGTTTCTGCCAAACCCAAATTACAATCACATTAGTTAGGTGTTCTATTTTTCTTTAAATAAGAGAGTCCATATCAATGTTATAGATGTCATAGGCAAAGCAAGAGGAAGAACCAGTCCACAACTGGACTATAATCTGTTTATGATGCTTTCTTATTGCGATGCCTTAAACCTCAAATCTTGACTATAATCTCTTGCTTCTGGGTTCACATTTGGGATACTGGCTGTTCCTTTCAACCTCAAATTCTCTTGCTTAATAGAATTTGAGGCCTATGACAAAAATTCTAACTCATAGAGACAGCTTTTATTCTTATTTTACTTTTCTTCACCAACCAAACCCTAATCCATATGATCAAAATTTAATTAATATTAATTGATGAGTAAAAGTAACTAAAAAAATTTTTAGTATGAGCAAATAAACAAATATTCACAAGGAAATTTCATCAAACATATGAAAATGCTACCTAAAATTGAAGTTTTCACTCTGAAATATATAAACAACAATTCACAAGGGAATTTCGATCATCAAATAAATAAAAAGAAAACAGAACAAAAAGAGGTAAATATCAAATAGTGATGATCAGGGCCAGCCATGACTATAAGCGAGCAAAACACTCTCTTTAGGCCTCCACATTTCTTAAAAAACTAAAGGCTAGAAAGGGTCCCCAAGCAATCTGATGTCTCCATATGAGAGAACTAACAAAATTCAAGTGGCCCCCCTCTAATAAATCAGATAAATGATTCTCATATAAATTGTAAGTGACCCTCTCTTACATTTAATAAAATGTTAGCCCCATTGTCTCACTTCCTCTCCTCCCAAATTGACCCCCCCCCTCTCTCTCTCAAATCATGGATTCTTGAGCATCAAAGCCTCAAAGGCCCATAATAAGACCCAATCTTCTTTTTCATTTTTTTCTCTCTTATTTTCTTAATTTATTATTATTATTATTATTATTTTTTATTATTATTTTATTATGAGACATAAATTTTTTATTTAAAAGTTTGATTTAGGACTTTAGACTTACTTTATAGTATACTATAAATTTATTATTGTCATTTATTATGAAATTAGAATTTTTGATTTAGGGTTTTAATTTTAGGGCTTTATATTTGCTATATATGGCAGCATGAATTTAATAATTGTTGTTAATTGAAAATTTTTATTTAGGACTTTTATTTTAGGGCTTTAGGTGCTATGTATGTTGGTAGAAATGTATTATTATTATTAGCTTATTGTAATATTGTGATTTTTTATTAGGGTTTTAATTTTAGGGCTTTAAGCTTACTATTTATGATATTATAAGTATATATATTTTAATTGTTTCCAGTTTTTCTATATTTTTGCCCATGATTTTATTAATGATATACGCGTTCAAATTTTGTGGGTTACTAGCATATAAAACCAAAAAAAAAAAAAAAAAAAAATAGACAGTTAATATTTTACATGCAATTTTTTTTACAATAATATATAATAGGGCCCCATTTTAGGAATTCGATTAAGGCCTCTCAAATCTTAGGGCCAGCCTTGGTGATGATGAAAGTATGTCCATATTTGTACAAGTGAGAAATTCAAAACTGTAAGGATGTAAGAAAGTTCACCTTTTTTTATGAGTGAGAAGAAAGTTGAAACAATATTTAGAAGCTAGTCATTGTCAAGAGATCGGGAGTGTGAGATAATATCTGCTATCTCTATGTATTGATTGATACTTTTGCCTAACTCTACCCTGATAAACAGAGTCCGATTAATCTCCGTTTTTCACGCGAGGCCACAGTCCCATGGGTTCAATTGTGTATATATATTATGGTTAGTAGAAAATATCTAATTATGGTTCCGATTAGATTAGTTATATCTAAAAGTACTTTTAGAATTCAAAATGCCATTTGATATGAGAGATGGGATGATAATCACTTTTAGATGACTCGAAGATGACATGATGATTGGCTAAAGTTGAACTCTTTAACTTCTACTATAATCAAATTTTGATATATAAAGAGATGGTTTGGATGTAACTCTAAAGAGAAATATAAAAAAATTAATTTTCTAAATTGATTTTAGGCTAAACTAATCCAAATGGGACCTAAGGATTAATAATAATAAAAAAATACACAATATGATTTCAAAAAGTTTCATATCCATATGGGGCCTAAGGCCTCTCTATCTCATCATATCCATAGTGCATATTTAATCTATGTGCTAAAACATGCAAAAAGGTTTCAAAGAATCTACGTGCTAAAGCACCGAAGTATGTTAATCTATATGTTAATCTATATGCTAAAATATGCAATAATTAATACTCATTGTTGTTTTGGGTTTTGGGAGGGTTGAATCAAATATAGTCATGACTTCTAATATCGCCATGTCCTTAATAGAGCTCTTCCTCATATTCCCCACTAATATATATATGGGGGGATTTTGCTTTTATCAAAGACGAAGTTCAATTATCCTTCTCCTAATACAGTATACGAATTACTTACCAGCAAAACGTATAAATTTGAAACTAAAATTTTGTTGGAAAGAAATGATTCTACAAGTTATTTTGAACATATATTCAAATCTATCATAATAAATATATGTGTTAAAGAAAGAACTCATACAATTACACCTTATCAATAAGCTTGCTGATCTCATATTTTACTATAAAAATAAAAATTAAATGCAAGATCTATTTCGTATCATTTTTCATGGATGAATTGTCAACCTTTAATACCAAACCCTCATTTCAAATTGTCACTTCATGATAAAAATGGCATTAAGCGGTTTTAATGAAGTAATGACTAGTGAAATTTGTCAATGCATCATTTGTTCTCGCATTAATTTGATATGCATGCATCTCACCATAGAAAAGTAATCAATGATGTGTTCACTCTCGAGATATAAATTTGTCCATTCGTACTTGAAAGCATATTAAAAAAGAAAGTTATTTATATTAACATGGAAAATTGCTATTACAAAATTAACAAAATTTCCATTCAAAGGGTAGGATCACCTTTGAACAATCATTTTACCACTCGATCTGTTAACAAGCAAATAATGGGCACAATATGGTTTTACAAGTACTAATTGGCATATTCATGTGTCCTTAATGGAGTTCTTCATCGTATTCCCCACCAATATATGGGGGGATTTTGCTTTTATCAAAGACAAAGTTCAATTATCCTTCTCCTAATAAAGTACACGAATTACTTACAAGCAAAACGTATAAACTTGAAATTGAAATTTTGTTGGAAAGAAATGATTCCATAAGTTATTTTGAACATATATTCAAATCTATCATAATAAATATACGTGTTAAAGAAAGAACTCATAGTAAAAACATACAATTACACCCTATCAATAAGCTTGCTTGCTGATCTCATATTTTACTATAAAAATAAAAATTAAATGCAAGATCTATTTCGTACCATTTTCATGGATGAATTGTCAGCCTTTAATATCAAACCCTCATTTCAAATTGTCACTAGCATTAATTTAACATGCATGCATCTCACCATAGAAAAGTAACCAATGATGTGTCTACTCTTGAGATGCAAATTAGTCCATTCGTACTTGAAAGAATATTTAAAAAGAAAGTTATTTATATTAACATGGAAAATTGCTATTACAAATTAACAAAATTTCCATTCAAAGGGTAGGACTGTTGATTTGGAGAATCGGAATTAAGATGGAACATGGAATTGGTATTGGAATTGGAATTTCCAGTTAATTATTGAGTTGTACACAAGACTTAGTGACATAGGTAATTATTCCTCCACCCTTCCAGCTGTCTAGATATGTTGTGCATTTAATTGATCCGACATCTATTTGGATATTTGAAGAATATCTGTTGTCAGACTTTAATGATCTAGATGTCTTCCCAAAAAGTTGAATCTTGGTTGTCAAGTAAAGATCTCCATGATCCCCTATAAATAGGATGGACCTCATTCGTGCAAAGGAGATAACAACTCCTAAATTTAGTGGATTCTTTCTATATTTGCTCTAAGAACTGACTTGTTCGTCGGAGTTTTGTAGGAATAACACCACACCGGTGTAAGTAATCTGAGTTTATTTAAATCAAGTATATCAACCTGATTAAGACTTTGCTTTTACCTATTTTCGACATCATCAATGCCATTCTCTAAAGAATCATTTGCCTAAAAAATCACAACAAAACAAATATTCAATCCAAGAAAACCCACAAAAAATTTACACCCAATTTCACAAGAACAGTCGAAGGGATTTGTGAATTGAAGATGAGTTTTGGGATAAATTTTGGCAAGAGAAGTAGCTATTGCTGTCTACTGTGACACATAGAGAAGAAAAAAAAAAAGGATTATGCATCCGATGAGAGAGATCGCCGGAGAGATGTTGCTGTTTCAAGGGTTTTATTTATTAAAAAAAATGGGTAACGGCAACTGTTTGGTGGGACTCCCGCAGTAGGTTGAATCCAAAACGCACTTTTCATTTGCGTTTTGATTGGTGTCCCTTGGATCAGCTTGGTGCCTTGCGTGTCGCCATCCCATTAAGAGTCTAGTAAATACTAGCATTTAAACTTTTCCAGCAGAAGAAATAGTTGATTAATCCGCTATAGGCCGAGCAACCCAGCCAACCTAGCTAATCTAATTTGGGCTTGGGTTAAGCAACACCAACCCAAGCTACCTGGTAGGGTTAGGTCTGTCTACTTGCATCTAATTCGATGATTTCTAGGGGTTTGATTTGTGTGGGCCTTCATATCCAGCCCAACAACCCCGCCTAAGCGGCTATTCCTTCCCCAGGCCTAATGAATAATATATTACTACCATATGTGTAAACGTCTTTTTTGAATATACATAAGCTTTTAGCCTCCAAAGGTGCTATTCAGGTTCTATGTTATTTATTTATTAGATTTTATTATTGAACATAAGAACAACGGAATATATCAAATCATAACAAATTTAAAATACAATGCACCTTTGGAGTACAATGCATTAAATGTGCTTTCGAAAGGGTTCGAACCCATTACCTCCACTAAAAAGCTTATATTTTAAGATTCTAAACCACTAAATTACATATTGATTGTAATATACATTTTAAATAAATAATTTTTCAATGACTCTTGATTGTAATATATTTTTAAAATAAATAATCTTTCAACGACTCCCTCAAATAGATCTACTTGAAAAAGCAAGCATTAGATTAGATATTTTGAAAATTAACCATTGGATGAGATATTTCACTTATATACATGATGGATGCCCAAAATCACATTGACCCAATAACTAGTTTTTCAAAACAAGAATTATGAATTATAAAAAATTGTAACAATTTTCGATAGTTTTTTGTAGTTCATCTCAAAAATATGATTTTTTTTTTTAATTTATAAAATTAATCATTTGATGGATGTGATTTTTTGTATATATGATGTGTCACGTGTACACACATATAATTTAATCTAATCGTTAGTTTATCAAAATACCTATTACATATTGGTTTTACAAACCATATGTCAAACAATGGATAAGGTGGTGTGCATAGGACCACTAGTAGAAAAGATTTTGATAAATTGACCGTTGGATTAAATACAATTATTATGACTTTCATGTTCGCAAAAAATCATAGTGATCTAACGGTCAATTTATGACAAATGTTCATGAAAAATTATAATATTTTAATTCTTCAAAATGTCACAATTTTTATCCATATAGTTTAAAAAAAAAAATAACCGTTGGATCATTTTGATTTTTGGCATGTATGTAATTTATAAGAAGTGCATCTAATCTAATGGTCAGTTTTTCAAAATCTATTTTGTGTTTTTCCCTATAGAATATAGATTATAGATGTTACCTTACACATAAACATCATAGTTGTATAAAGTGAAACTTATAACAAAATCGTTCATGTCATCCTGAATAGAGATAAAACTTGAATAATTGAAAAGAAAGAGAGGGTTAACAAACTCAACACAATAAGGGAGGCTTGACTTATTATATAGGAAATATATAAGAATGGTTGGAAAATGTTAGATTGTTAGCGAGATCACAAAAATCAAGCAACCAATATTATTAAAAAATAGTTAAAAATGTTAAAATTGATGGGAGTGACATAAAAGTTAGGCGAACATTAATAATTTAAATTCTATTATATATTATATATAATAGAATATATAAAATATAATTTATGTATCATAAAAATTTATATGTTTTAATTATAAAATTTATATAAGTGGGGATGGGGAATCCCCACAGGGCGGGGCATTGTAAACCCGTCCTCGCCTCATACCCAAGCGTGGCAAATAATTTTAACCCCATCTCCACCCCGTACTCCGAAAATTCAAAAATAACCTGTCCCTATAGGGATGAGGTGGAGTGGATCCCCGCGGGGATGGGGCAAATTAGCATTCTTAGTTAAATATCCATGAGTCCTTAACATAAGTGTTATATAAACACCACTAGGTCCAGGGGTTTATTAACAAAATAAAATAAACAAAGGAATTTGAAAATTTCGGGACGTCATAGTATAAAATAATTGGACTTTATGATATAAAGCTCAAAATTCAGGAATATTTGGATAATTTTTCCTTTTTTTTTTTCTCAACCCTTTTGAATATATCATATTTATCACATTGAGTCCATATTGCTGAATATAAAGTCAGCGAAATATATATCAAAATACACTCCTATAACCTAATCAAAATTGATAAAACATTTCAGTTAAACACTATTAAATAAGAGACAACAACAAATTTGATTAGCACAAGTAATTAATTAAATTAACCACAAGAAAATTTTGTAGTGGGATACTTATTTTTTATTTTTTATTTTTTATTTTTGCTTTTCTTTAATCATTTGACCGCATAATAATGCTCCACATTCAAGTTTTTGACTCGATCAACTTCCAAAAAGCAAATTAGGAGTGCCATAATACCACTTATTAACTGATGATGTCAAGAAATGGGATGAGGTAAATAAGAAATATTAGAGATTGGAACTAGACAAGTTCCGATGAACTTACACCGGTGAGGTGTTCTACCTCTCAAGCTCCAATGAACAAGCCAGATTGGAGAATAAATATATATAGAGATTGTAATAAATATGGTTTTTGTTACTTACCTCTTTAAGAGAAGTTATGTGGGTATTTGTAGGGTGGTCATGGAAAAGGCCACTTGAGGGTGATCTTGACATTAATTGTTCACCGCAGATTGATAGGATAGTCATTTAGTGCTTGTCAATCGTAGCAGGTTTTACTTTATCCAAATCAATTGTCAGAGCTATCTATGATCATTCCAAAAGTACAGCTGGTTCGGAACCGTCTTTATGGGGCGGTTATACAAGATCGGGTGATGACTCAGGTCGAGTGATCGGGATCCATCCAGACCACGTGTCGAAAGTAAGTGTAATGATGATTTTTACCCTCTTCAGTTGCCCCCTACTTCCAAAACGGTGACATAGGAGCACTTTGTGGAAGTACAGAAGATCGGTAAAAACTTTTTTTTTTTATGGACATGATCAATCTTGGAAGCATTATACTTGGTTATCATAAAATCTATAATCAGGTGTTGTTCATTTGAGAGGAATCGGTTTATGGAAACTCGTGGTTTAATATTTTGTTAGAGGAACTAATCGGTGTGCGATGGTTGGACTTCGTTAGTCTCGAGAAATGAAAGGGCGGCAAGGTTATTATTGACGTTCCACTGCTCGAGGCGTCAGATGCCTTCTTGGGATACGTTATCGAGTTGACGGTTGGCAGGCGCAATGATGAGGGTTTAGTCAATACTTTGATCAAGACCGCTGAAGGAGGTAGGGCGGCAATTATCCAGCGATGGCTTTTGCAACAAGTTATAAAAATGGGGGGTACGAATTTTCCCCCCTCACTGTTCAACTTCCTCTGTTAAAAAATTATTGCCGAAACTCTTTCAAGCTCGCCGGAGAAAAATTCACCATTCCAGTGCCATTTTGCTTCGATCAAAGGTATTTCTCCGTCCCTTTCTTCGATCAAAGGTATACCTTCGATCAAAGGTATTCTGCTTTTTGGACCGATCTAAGGTATTTCTTCGTCCCTTTTTTAGTTTTTACCATTCATTTTCTTTCTTTTGGGCCTTTATTTTGTGGTTTTAGGATTTGTGATATTTTTGCTTGAGTTTTTCGGCCAAAACTTTGAGTTTTTCGATGAAACTTTTGAGTTTCCTGGCATATTTTTTTTCCTTTCAAACATAGTTTTCAGGTATGTATGGTTGAGTTCCTCATACCAATCAATCAGGCACCTAGAACCGTGGTGGTTCTGTACGTCGGGGTCCGGTCAAGAGCCCTTAGATGTAGACCTGATCTAAGTCCTACCACCTTTGCCCCCTCGCAACCCGCCATCTGGTGAACTTATCCCCAATCTTCCTTTCCTTTTTCTTCACATCAATGTTATCAGGGAGGAAAGAGAGATGGAATTGAGAGAGAGTTTTCATATCCCAAACTTTGTTAGAATTCGTATGCCCGGTCCCCAAATCCGAGCAACCGATAACTTGCCTGGCGAGGTTTGCTTTTATGAAGAAGTTTTCAAGATCGGGCTTAGATTCCATTTATAGCCCTTCATCAGGGAGGTGCTTTATACCTTAGGGGTGAGCCCCACCATGTTGACGCCGAACTCGTGGAGGGTGCTTCTATGTTTCATAGTCCTTTGGAGATCTCAAGAATGGATGTCAAACTTCACCGACATGAAGTTCATGTGCTTCCTTAAAAAGAACACATGGGCATCTCCAGGATGGTGATATCTTGGAAATCGGTCGGGGAGGCCGAGAGTAGGGGACCTTCCATCTTCAATAAAAGAATGGAAGAACAAGTATTTCTTCGTTAGTGGCCCAGGTTGGGAATTTGGTTTAGACGAACAATCGACTTTTCCCATTCCCCAAGGATGGAGATCCCGGCCAAGTTTAGTCGTACTTTAAACTAATAAGCTATTTATTCCTCATTTTTCTGTTGTTTTGTGTTTAATTGTTGACTTCTCCATGTAGGTGATAAGATCACTCGTTGCCCGACCCTTACCAACCAAATAAACGAGAAGATTGCCATTTTGGTTTTGAACGGGGATTCAACGCTTTTTGTGACGACAAACTCTGGGTTTCGCATTACGTGAATCATCAGAGGTTGGTTGCGCAGATAGAACTGGTGTGTTAGCCTAAATGGTTACAATCCAGCATATGTTATATGGTTTTAAT